>JAIXND010000755.1:18867299-18880407 GCA_023646645.1 Varanus salvator macromaculatus | reverse complement strand
GGCAGGTAATTGGGAAGATGGAAATTATGATGAAGAAGAAACCTCTTGTCTGTCAGATATATTATGGTAAAACCAACCAACCAACCAACCAACCAACCAGGAACCATGGACAGCATGCAGAGTTGACTTTGTGTTGTTTGAACACAATTGCTGTGTGTCTAGCACATATACCTTTGCTAGCTCATTGAAGGCAAGGCAAGACTATTTTCTGTATCTGTCAGGCCTCATCCAAAGGTCCATGACTTTGCAAAATGGAGAAGAAGACACAGCCTCAAGGTGCCTACTAGCCGAGGTCCAGCACCCCAGAAGCACCACTCTGAGGCCCCAGCAGTAAAAAGTGATCGTAAGCTTCATAGCTGGTAGGTAGCTGGTGCTTGGCCCAAGGGTGGGCCTGGGCCTGGAAATCAGTAGGTGAGCTGAAAGAAAGGTCCAGTCTGGAAGGGGCATCTGCTCAAGTGTATCATCTCCTGCTGGTAGGAAGCAGCCAGGTGACCTCTTTCAGCTCCTTTGTGAGAGAGGTGGAATTGCCCTCTGACTCAGTAGATTTTGGGGAGTGCAGGCAAAGGGGCTTTGCAGTTTTAAATGCCATTTACAGTCCTGTGTTGATTGTTTAAACTAAGGTGCCTTGTATTGTAGATTTTGAAATTTAATCTTGCATAAAGTGAGAAATATTATAATTTATAGCTATTTTGGGTAGCATTTGTGAAAACAACAAACCAGGGTATATCTACCTAGAAATTATGTTAATAAATATATATACATGAAAGCATGGATGCTTTAGAGTGGGATATAGTGAAATGAAGTCTAAGGGAATTATTTGCCTTTCTGCCTGCCCTCTTCGATTTGCTTTCCCGCCTTTTTGCTTCCTCACAGATTACACAGGATGGTTGCGTCATATTTATCGGCCACTGCAGTCAGTCACTGACTCGGACTTATTAAACAGGACAGCTACCTACTTGGGCAATAAAAAGTTGACTGAAATGTCAATGTTCCCGCAATAAGAAATGTGGGGTTCAGAAGGATCACCTCTTCTTCATGAGCTGCAGCACACTTAGTACTCTGTGCAACTCTTCAATAAATTAATACAATAAACAACTGAGCCCCAAACATTAAGCAACTCCTTTGAATGCAGAGTTTCCAGTGCCAACAGAAATCTATGTCATAGGTGCTAGGAGGAATGTATTAACTAAAAAAGAAAGAAAATGTCAGAGGGAGCAGCTCTTTCACTTTTTCAGCAGCAGAGGCACTGATATCCTCTGCCACCCCCAGAATCCACTATTGCCAGAGATTAGCAGCAAATGAATTTGCCAGCAACAGTATGTCATTGTGCTCTCCCCATGTTCCAGTGCAGTGTTTTGAGGCAATCCGGTCTTGAATGGGCATTTAGGACCCATTAATTTCCAAGAGAGATTTTCCTACTTGATGAAAGCTCCTAGAAATGGCATGCCGAGCTGGATCAACACAGCTGCCTGCACTTTCATATTTTCTTCACCTTTTCCTTGGAGACATGGCTTATTTATCCAGACTCAGTTTTGACCTGGTTACAGGACAGACTCAGCCTTGGTAGACCTGATGAATGGCCTGTATCATGAGAGGGACAGCGTAACGTCACTCTGTTAAGTTTGCTTGATCTCTTGTTGGTTTTCATGCCATTAACAATGGTATCTTCTGAGCATTGAAGACATTGGTTGGGTTCACAATATGACAAACCATGGGGGTCATATTGTCCAAAAACTGTTGTGGTATTTCAGCATGGTTTGCTTTGAGAGCCCCCATGAGAAACCAGGGTCTGTTCTATGCTTTCAGAGCACCACAGCTGCTTGTCCAGAAAGTACAACTCCTTGTAGTATTGAGGCCAGTCCCAAGAGCAGTGGCTGCTCTTGCTTTAAAAGCTGCTAACCCGAGAGTGCGATGACAGCTGCCATTTGGTGCAACTGTCAGCAGCATCCCTGTTCCTGCCACTCCTGACCTAACCATCTTCTTTAGCACAGGAGGCAGAAAGCAATGCAGAAGTCCGAGGTGGGAGGTGCTTGAGTGTCGTGCCTGAAGCCCCGACAGAGGCAGCACCTCACGAGGAGGTCTTGTGCTTGGGACCCTGTACCCAAATGTCAACCCCACAACCTAGCTTGGGGGTGGCTGAGCAGACAGCTGTACCTCCCCCTGACTCCACGCCCATTGAGCAAACCCCCGAGCCCACATCAAAGCAAGAGAGCTCCCAGGGAAAAGATGCTATGAGTTCTGTTCAGAGAGAGCCTGAGCAGACTTCCCCACCCACTCCTGACGCTGAGCTTCCTGAGCATGACACAGGAGATGCAGGAGGCAGGATAGACTTTTCCCTCACAGCCAATAGACGTATTTTGAGAAGATGGAAACAAAGGCAAGCCTTGTCATGCCTCAGAGAGGAAAGGCTGGGCCAAGACAGCTAGTCCCAGGAGAGACTTCACTAAAGGATTGGCATCTGCATTGCAAAGACCTCAACAGTAGAGTTTATCTGTAGTGTTGTAAATCTTGTAGATAAGTAGCAATGAAAGACTTTAGTGGTGCTGGGTTGGGGATACATCTCTGCCAAGTCAGATCAAGAACGGTGGGTGATGGAGGAGTCTGATGTGGCCTGCAGACCCCAGCGAGGCATTGCCCCCACTGCCACCCAGCACTTCTCACTCCACTGCCCACACACAGGAGGTGCTTCATGCGGGTGCTCACAGGCAGGGGCACAGCTCCCTTCCAAAATGTTGCCCAGCTGATTTCCACCCATTTTGCCCGAGCATGGATTGGGCACCACCTCCTCTTGAGTGCTCCCTCTGGAGCAAAATGGGAGGGTGCCTGACCAACCCCTCTGCTGTGTCTCAGGGCTTGAGTCCTGTTTGAGCAGCAGAGACTGCTTGGCAGGCGGGGCGAGTCGCATTTGGCTCTTGGTCATGGCTGTCAAAGCATGGAGCCTCACCCCTCACTGCAGTGCCTTCTGGCTTACCGCCAGGAGTACTGGAAAGAAAGAAATGTCAGCCAGAAGGCGAGCCTGATCACACACGCACACACACGCGTGCACAGGGTCGCTTGTCATGACATGTGAAGCCAGCTGCTGTGCTCCACTGGTTCTGGTCCCGCCCGCAGAGTCAACTGCAGAGAGTGACACTGAGTGATTACTTCTTGGCCACTGGTCAACTGAGCCTACCTTTTTGTCCCGCATCTTGTTCAGTACGACCATGAAGCCATGGGGACTGTTAGGGGATTTGGGCCCACGTGCCACCAGCATGCTGATGACACAGCTTTGTCTCCCTGTAGTATCTGTATCAAAGGAGTCTGCAAGTTCTGGATCACTGTCTAGACTTGTTCATGAGGGCCGTGAAATTGGTGATGAGACATGGTAAGATGGAAGCCAGGCCTGGTAGGAAGGTTCACTGTGTGTTCTAGATGGGGCTGACTTTCTTCAATAGTTCATGTTCATAGTCTGGGGTACTGCTGGACCCATCATTGTTGCTGGAATATCAAGCGGCTGTAGCAGCTTGGAGTGCCTTTTACCAGATTCAGCTGGTGGACCAGCAATGGCTCCTCCTGCAGAATAGCAGCTTGGCCACTTCTGTGACCACAGGAAGGGATTATTGCTTGTTTGCCATTAGTACTGACTGAGAAGGAGGGGCTAGGGCAGAAGGCAGCAGCCGACCAATTCAGTGTGCCGTTCCTTTGCGGAGGGAATGGCACCAGCTTTCTGATTGCTCCTGGGGAAGGCACAGGGATTGGGTACCAGGGCATAAAGCCCTGAATTATTTGGGTGCAGGCTGTCTGAGGGCACCTTCTGCCTTCCCAACCTGCCCAGTCCCTCAGGACGTTGGATGGCAGGTCCCTGGTGCTTCCCTGTGGGCTGATGGCCTGCTGCCTGGCTGTTCCCCCGGAGAAGAGCCTCCGGTTGAGCAGCCCATTGTGGGGAGGAACCCTCTGCCTCCGCAGGCCAGGCAAGCATCCTGACTGGAGACTTTGGGACTTCTCCTGAAAGCATCTGTACTTCCGAAAGTGTTCCTGAACAAACCCACCCAAGTCGTATTGATTTAATTTCAGTCCATGATTTGATTCTTTTATCTGCCCGATTTTATACTTGACATTGCTCTGAAATAGTTGTAATGGAACAGAGATTAGCTGATATCCCAGCTGGGCATGAGCTGGGCAGGAGCACTGAAAGAAGGGCTGGACGGTGGCTCACAAGGGTCAAGTGTGGGTTCTTTCCCCAAGCCAGGGGAACTGATGTGGCTTGGGGTGGGGGGTCCCATAGAGGGAGCCACATAGAGGGAGCCACATAGAGGGAGACTACTCCTCTTGCAGCCCAGAATGCGGGATGGAATTTTCCTCCCTGCTTCAGCAGAACTGAGAGGGGTCTGGGGATCCCTTCGAGGCAGATTTCTGGCTTATGGGGACTGCTGCAAAGAACCGGAGGGAAGAGGAAATTCCTGTCATGTTAGAGGACTTCTGCTAGGATGGTCCTGCGTCACCCCTTAAGTATTCTGATTATTGAATACTTCTTTGAATGATGTGCAGCCTATTGTTTATAGGGCTCTCTGTGGCAAGCTGGGAAAGCTCATTTTGCCTGATGACTTAAGGCAACCTTAAGGCAAAGGTAGCAACCTCACTTTGAAAGGCCTCGGAGGTCCATGTCCCAAGATTATCCCTTCAGCGCAAGAGTATAAATCTCCAGTGAAGTGTCAGAGTTTTTTGGTCTATATCTGCACCAGTAGTTTGAACTCAAGCGAGCCAATTTTTCCCCAATCCCATAATACATAACAGGATTTTAAATACTGTGCAGCATTTATCTAAAGGGTTTTAATTTGCTAATCCTGTAAGCCTGGAAACCTCATCATCTGGTAAGTATTTTTCTTATACTTGCATTTTTCAGTCAGAGAGATTTGGTTTTATCATGCCTCCACTGTGAGAGCATTTAGGAATTTATTCTTTTCTGGCTCCAGATAGCAATTAGGAAAAAAGGGTACTTTAATGATCAGCTTCAGTGCCTTGCAAGGTGCCATTAGAGAGGATGGAAATGTGTGTCACATTTCCCTGAAAATATGAACTATGTGCCCCCTTCAAATTTCTATGTGTAAAGCATTACAGATGCTTAGCATTCATTAGTTCCAGTAAAATATACAAATGGTCGAAGATGTGTCTGCTCCAATAGCTTTAAGGCACAATCTTATGTAGTTTTAGGTAAAAGAAAGCCCTACACCTTGATTCCCACAGGGGACATGGCTGGCGGAGGGGATGCTGGGAGTCGTAGGCCTTTAGTTTGCCTAAACGTGCACATGAATGTGCAATAGTTCCTTGAGCATTTGCATTGCAACTATATGGATCAATTTTTCCTACAGAGACTGTAGTAGGTGAAGCTAAATTTACTTTATAAGGAAAGGAGAGCTGCAGGATCGCCATAGAAAGAACAGGAGGCAATGCCTGGCACAATGGCATGAATGGGCATTGTTGTGGCAGTGGTGGAAAGAAGCGGAACATGCCAAAGCAGCAGTGCTTGGGAGTTATCGGTGGGCCCTTCCAAACATTCCAGCCAGTTGTGTTTCGAATCCTCCAATATTTGTGCTTAATTTCCTTGTGTTTGCTCAGTCCTGCATCCTCCCTCCCACCCAGATGCAAATGGAGTTAGGGCAGGATTCAGAAAGGAATTCCAGAACTGGTACATGCACAGAGTGGCAAACTGATTAAGATATAGAAACACAGAAACAGAGTGAGTCAGAAGGTGCCTCCCGGGCCATCTAGTCTGACCTCCGGCACCAGCCGGTTCCGCTCACGACATGCCCACCATGTGCATGTCCAGCCTATCTTTGAACACCCACACTGATGGGGCCTCAACGACCTCTCGTGGAAGCCCATTCCACACCCTCGGGATCCTAACCGTCAGGAAGTGCTTCCTGGCATCTAAATGGAACCTTGAAATAAATGGAAGCCACAAATTACTATTTATTTATTTATTTTTCGATTTATATCCTGCCTTTTTCCTACAAAGGGCTCAAGGAGGCTTACATCTCCTCCTCCATCTTATTCCCACAACGACAACCCTGTGAGGTAGGTTGGGCTGAGAGTCTGTGACTGGCCCAAAGTCACCCAGTGGGCTCCATGGCTGAGCGGGGACTAGAATCCAGGTTGCCTGAGTCCCAGTCCCTTGCTCTTAACCACTGCACCACACTGGCTCTCTCAGTCGATATGATTGCATCATATCGACTGAGAGAGTCGATATGATGCAATCAAAGCTAGATATGATTGCATCTAGCTTTGTGAAATTGTCTTTGGGGTTCTTTTCATGCAAGTAGAATTTTACTGAAGCTCACATGCACTCCAGTATATAGATAGAAAACACCAACAGCATTTTGATTCAACGGTATATGACATATTATATACAAGGAGTAAGTGACCTTTTCAGGTCCATGGGGACATCTGTCATTTGGCGGATCTTGAGGGTACATTTGTTTCAAAATCATTTGTTCTGTGATAATTCATTTCTTGAGAGTCTCTTTCACTCTCCCTCTGCACACAGTCCTTTATTGGATTACCACATGTTGGGGACCACATGAGCGGAGCCGGCTGGAGCCAGGGGTCAAGCTAGATGGCCTGGGTGGCCCCTTCTGACTTGCTTTTTTCTATGTTTCTGTTTCTTCCTACCCCTTTGTTGGATTCTCTCTTTTCATGCACTCTCTGTTTGGATTCTGCTTTTGCTTTCTTCACTAGTGTGCTGGCAGAAGAAATCCTCGTAGAGTATAAAATGGAACAGGCATCGCTCTTTCGCACTGTATAATCAATGCACGTATAGATTGGTGAAACACTGCAAACAAAGGGTATTGATACTGCAGCTCAAGAACAAGCATTGCAATGCAGAAATTAGACCAAAAAACCCAATCCCTAAAGTCATGGAGAATTCTTTAATGCTCTGGTTCCAAGCCAGTTAGGTCAGAGTCCCAAAATGAGGGGAGAAATTTAGAAGAGGTGAATTTCAAAACTGTATGCAGCTGTGTCAGCGTAGTGGCTCATGGGTTACATGATCCTAAAATCTATGTGTGGTGAACCATACCTGGATTGAAGTATGAGGAAATTGGTTTGTATAATCTTATGCCTACAGTTTCCTTCCACCCTTTAGTTAAAATTCTTTCCGGTTGCAGCACACTTACCATGCTGCTTTCCGTCAGCATTGAAGAGTCACATGCATTGAAATGTTTTATGCTCTTTATAACGTATGGAGAGATTTTAGAAAAGAGCCCTCCTTGCATGAAAAGAAGGCTTATCATTTTTGTAAATAGATAAAAGATACATTAGATGAAGGGGTGTTGCAGTACCTCCCAGACATGCTGGAGTTGAATCAGGTTTGAAGTGACAGACACTTTGTTGTCGCTGATGTTCAGTCTACCCTCACAATCATGACGCTGGCAGCTGGCACAGCTTTTCCAGCACCAGCTGCAGCTCCAAGTTGCATGTTCCATGGGCTGGACAGGGGGAACGAGGAGTGAGGCTCTGATGCTATATGAGGATTCCAGGTGGTATCGCAGGCCCTGCTCCTCAGGAGCAGCTGTAAAACTGAGCACTGAAATTAGGTAGGTGTTTCTGAGGGCAAAGGAAGTGCAGAAGCAATCTTTGTCTTTCCAGTCTTCCTGAACCCAAATGAATGCATGTAATCCACCAGGTTGGAGAGTTTGAACAGCCGCATTGGATCTTGGGCAGGTGTGGTTACGCACTGTCAAGTCATCTCCATCTTATGAAGACCCCATGGATGAAACCCCTCTAAAATGTCTTATCCATGACATTTCAGGCAGAAACATTACTAGATTTAGTATTGGTATTAAAAAAAAAAAAAATCAAAAGCCAAACAAACCATCATGCCCTCATGATCTACCCGACCCCTCTGCTTCTCCAGGGCATGAACAAATGTGCGTGCGTGCGTGTGAGTGTGCGTGTGCATGTGCACACACATAAAAAACGATAAGGAGGAAATACATTTTTAACACATGAACTTTTTTGTCACTGCAGTTGAGATACTGTGGCTGAACAGGACTGTTGGCTGGAAGATGGAGAAGGCGAATGACACAGAGGCAAAGGACTTTTACCTGACTGAGCTGTCGGATCTGCCAGAAGTGCGGATTCCCCTCTTTGTGCTGATCCTGCTGATCTACCTGATCACCCTGGCAGGGAACGGGGCCATCCTCCTGGCCATCGGGACGGATGCCCGCCTCCACACCCCCATGTACTTCCTTCTGTGTAATTTATCCTTGCTCGATGTGCTGTGCCCAACAGTCACTGTGCCAAAGATGCTCCACATCTTCTTGTCTGAGGAGAAGGCAATATCCTTTTCCAGCTGTGTGCTCCAGCTCTTCTTCCTGATCGATGCTGTGGGCACTGAAGTTTTCTTGCTAGCACTGATGGCATATGATCGTTATGTGGCTATTTGCCATCCCTTGCACTACACCAACATCATGAGTAAACAGCTGTGTGCTCAGCTGGCTGCTGGCACTTGGCTAACAGGCTTGCTCAATTCCTTGGTTCACACCTCCCTGACATTTTCATTATCTTTCTGTGGATCGAATAAAGTTAACCAGTATTACTGTGACATCCCCCCAGTGATGGTGCTTTCTTGCTCTTCTACCTTTTTCCCTGAGCTTGTAGTTCTTCTTGTGGCCGGTATTTTAGGAGGTGGTGCTTGTTTGGTCACCCTGATCTCTTATACCTACATAATTTCTGCCATTGTGCACATGCGCTCTGCTGAGGGTAGGAGCAAGGCCTTTTCCACCTGCGGGTCCCACCTGACTGTCGTTTGCCTGTTCTATGGGACCACCATTGCCACCTATGTTCGCCCCACCTCAACCTGTTCGAGGCAGGACAGAATTGTTTCCATGCTGTATGGTGTACTTACCCCCATGCTAAACCCAATGATCTACAGTCTGAGGAATAAAGAAGTGAAAAGGGCCTTGCTCAAAGCTCTTTGCCTGAAAAGATTTTAAGGATGGGGTTAGATTCTCTTCTTTCTAATCTTTCCTAATGCAAGAAGGTCTTTTGGGGGCAACACCCAGCTCATTTGAATTCAGGAAGTAGGATTTGTGTTTCAATCAGGCCTAGCCCAACGCTCCGTCACATTGCAAAGGGTGCCTTGAAACAGAGGAGAAGCACCCCAGAAGTATCTGTCCCCTGGTTGGAAAATGTGATAATAATTACCTAGCTAGCAGGCAGTTGTTTCTCTCTGTGTGATGGCTGGCCTGGAAAGCAGCAGGTGAATGGAAAGAAATGGTTGTTCCCAGCCAGGGGGTCTTTCCACTGGTGGAATTCCCTGGAAGGAGAAATATGTTGGCTGAGCCTCTCCAGCTCTTTTATGGGAGTGGAAGAATCCCCCTGCCCCCGAGTTGCAATTTGAGAATATTTTTGCAGTTTTAAATGCTGCTTCTTGTCATGTGTTTATTTTTTAAACCTTATATTCTTTACATTATAACTGTTGATGGTTAATGTGAGAAATAGCATATTGTATAATCTGTGAGCCATTTGGGGGGCATTTGTGAAAACCACAAACCAGGATATATAGCTAAAGACTAAATAAATGAATGAATGTACAGTATCCTGTCCAAGCTTTTGCTTGAGAAAAAAGTAAAGTAAGGGTTTGTCGGAAGAATTAATAAGCAAGTAATACTAGAAGTATTACTTCCAAATCACGAGAAGTAGTAGTTCCTCTATACTCCTCACTAGTCAGACCTTACCTGGAATGCTGTGGCCAGTTCTGGGTACCAAGATTTAAGAAAGATGCAGGTAAATTAGAAAGGGTCCAGTGGAAGGCAACAAAATGATCCAGGGTTTGGAACACTGCCCTATGAGGAGAGACTGAGGGAACTGGGCATGTTCAGCCTTGAGAAGAGAAGACTGAGTGGGGACGTGGTATCCTTCTATAAGTACCTCAAAGGCTGTTACAAAGAGGAAGGTCAAGAGAGTGTAGGACATGGGATAATCAGTTCAAGTTGCGACAACCCAGATTCAGGCTGGATATCAGGAAAAGCTTCAGAGCAATACGACAGCGGAACCAGCTGCCTAGAGAGGTGGTGGGCTCTCCCACTCTAGAAACATTCAAGGCAACACTGGACAGCCATCTGAGTGGGATGGTGCAACGTGGTGTCCTGCAACAGCAGAAGGTTGGACTTGATGGCCTTCATGGCCCCTTCCAGCTCTACTATTCTATTATTCTAAGCTGCCTAGCTTGTTTTCCCCACTCTCCTGCAGATGGTATCGACTAGTTATGGAAGAACGTAAGAACCTAAGAAGAACCATGCTGGATCAGACCAAAGGTCCATCTAATCCAGCATTCTTGTCACACACTGGCCAGCCAGCTGTGCACAGGATGCTCAGAGTGCCACAGCCCTCTCCTGCCCAAGTTCCACAGCAGGTGAACTACACCTGCACACTGCTCCTGATACCTCGAGGTCATAGAGCCATTAGGACTATTCATTGCCTTCTCCTGCGTGAATTTTGCAATCCCCATTTAAAGTCACTTAAGTTGGTAGTCATCACTACATGCCATGAAGCGAATGCCACAGTTTGGACATGCACTGTATGAAGAAGTACTTTTTATTGAGTTGGAATAAAGCCAGGAAGTACTTCCTGATGGTTAGGACCCCAAGCATGTGGAATGGGCTTCCACGGGAGGTGGTGGAGGCCCCATCGGTGAGGGTGTTCAAGGATAGGCTGGACATGCACATGGTGGGCATGTCATGAGCGAAGCCGGCTGGAGCCGGGGGTGAGACTAGATGGCCTGAAAGGCTCCTTCTGACTCGCTCTGTTTCTCTGTCCTGAATCTTCCACCAGACAGCTTCATAAGATGACCCTGGGTTCAAATATTACGGCAAAGGGAGAAAAATGGCTCCCTGTCTACATTCTCCACACCACACATAATTTTGTGCATCTCCATCACGTCTCCCCATCCTCACTGTTGTAACCTTTCATCACAGGGGCTGTGGCCCCTTGATTGTTTTACTTGCTCTTTTCTTCACTTCTTCCAATTCTGCAACATCCCTTCTTAGGTGTGGTGCCCAGGACTGCATATGTATACTTGTATATGGGCAGTTTGAGACTGCCAGTTCCATTTTCAATTCCTTTCTGTCAAGGGCCGAGCAGCCCGGTATGTGAACAAGCCACACTTCCAAGAGCAATAAAACTAAAGTCCTTTATTGCTAATTGTCTACAAGATTTACATCACTATAGATAAGCTCCCTAACAGCGATCCTTGCTGAGCAGATGTTAACTCTCTAATGGCTTCTCTTCTCAAGCCCACGTGGGATCACTCTCCCAAGTCACGCCTTTCCTCCCTGTTCCGCATCAAATGTTCCCGCTGTTCATATCTGCGTAAAATTCATCTTGCTTCCGCTTTTCTGAAATCCACAACCCCCACAGTGTCTTCCGTTTCTGGCTCTTGCAGATCTGCGTCAGAGGGGGAGGAGGGAGCTTGTTCTGCCTCCTTCCAAGTAGAACTTGTAGCTTCCTCTTTCTCAAGACTCTCTGGCTTTATTAAAGGTTCAGGCATTTGCTCAACGTGTTGGGAGTCAGAGGAGGTTACAGTAGCAGGTTCAGCTGTCCCTGTGCTGGGTTGTGGGATCAGCTCTTGGACACTAGTTGTCAAGTGCAAGTCCTCCTCATGAGTCACTGCTTCTGTCGGGGCTTCATGCAGGACACTTTCCTCATCATGCCCAACATGGAGTTGCCTTATTCACAGCAGCTGTGTACTGGGTCAGCATTTTCATCAAGCTGCCTGCTAAGATCCCTTCCATGCTCAGGTAGCACTACCTCAGGTACCCTCAGCTTGTACTCAGATTTTTTTTTTCTTTTTTGCCCCAGCATCCATTACTTTACATTTACTTTTACTGGACAGGATGTGACATTTTGCTGCTCAGTTCTTCCAGTGTGGAGAGATCCCTCTGGAGCTCCTCAAAACCTGTTTCTGTTTTAACCATCCTAAAGAGTTGGGAGTCACTTCACTGCTCAGTCCTAATTCCAGAGAATTTATGAATGACTTGAAAATCTTGCAATTTCTTTGAGATAGAGACTTGTCTATAGTTTATATTTCTCTGAAAATTGCCAGCAATGCTGATGGCATTAGTGAAATACATAAATAATTTGATCTTCTTTTTCTTGAATTGTGAGATGTATTTCCCAGACAAATGAAGAATATTTGATATTTCCAAATAGAAGTCCTTTTTACAATTCTTTTCAATGTTGTTGATTCAAAAACGTATTCAGCATTGATGTCTGAATGTTAAGATGGTAAACCAGCTCCAATTATTGCTGATTTCCTTCCTATGAATAAAACCGCTCTGTGAGGAAGGCATTCAATGACCCCCGGTTAGTGTGGTATGAGAAATATGACCGGGGGGGTGGGTGGGTGGAGTGAAATCCAATGGATTGTCCCGATTTGGCTTCTTGGATTCATCCTGTTAGCCCTGTGCTGGCACAGACTTGTGGTTGCATGATTGAGTCAGTGTGTAGTCTCCTGCCGCTAAGACAGGACACAGTGTTTGGCTTCCCATCTAGCACGATCTGTGCAAATTTCCTTACTCCCCCTTTGTTGGAAAATGCCCAAACTGCTGTCCCTCTGAGAAATGTAAGACTGTGGATCCTGCTCCCCTCCCACTCTGCACATTTTTGATCATCAGAGCAGAAGCTCCAGCGGATGGGGCTTCCAAGTGTCCGCACGTCTCTGCCCATAATGCAGAGATGTGTCCAAATTGGCTGTTCCCACCGGAGGGCCCAGATTTCATCTCTCTATGAAGAATTGTTCTGAGCTTGCCTGATTCCAGTGAGGGGACATGCCCAGAAAGGGAACTCACATGGGCCTGTTGGAAGCTCCTTGACAGGCAAATAGTTCTTGTACTTTTTCTGAGGAAGATGGGCAATACTTTGGGGCAGAATCTATCATGCACATGAAATGCATGCCATGAGCAGAGCTGCCTGGAGCTGGAGGTCAGACTAGATGGCTCCATTATCATGTTTCTATGTTTTGGCTGGGATTGTGCTATAGAAAGTCAGAATGCCTCTAGGCAAAGTGAAAAGGATGGGGCGCAGGCAGCGTTCCAGATCATGCATTGTGAATATGAACATGAGTGCAACT
>JAIXND010000755.1:18814099-18867199 GCA_023646645.1 Varanus salvator macromaculatus | reverse complement strand
CAACTCGCCCAGCCCCCCCCCCCCCCCCCCGTGTTGGGGAATGAAGGGGCAAGCCCAGCGTGCTGAGATCAGGGGTGCAGCCAGTGTGCCTGGCTCTTCCTGTTCCTCCCTCGAGCACTTCCCCCGTCTTCCGAACTTCCTGAGTAGGGCGTAATGCAATGCAGGGAGGCCATTGCATGCACAGGCTTATGTCCTGTTAGTTGTGCCCTGGCCAAATGTCGAGGTTAGAAGCAAATGCGCGACTATTCCTAATTTCTCCTGGGGAGCTGATATGGTGTGTAACAGGAATACAAGATACACTTGGAAAAGCCTCTTTAGACAGATCCGGCCCGGAGAAAGAGGTGTAACTTGTGCTCCCCAGGACTTGGGCAGAACTAACTTCTTTAGAACAGGAATGTTGCATCCAAAACAGATGAGACCCACAGCAGGGCAACTCCTGAGACTCCACACCAGAGGTTGCAGGATTCCTTCGAGGCACTTGACGCAAGGTTCCTTGCTTCATGAGGTCATGTTCCTACCCCATGGCAGACCAGGAAAATAAATAAATAGAAAGAACGAGAGAGAATTTGTCCCATGGCTATTCTGAAATGGCATCTTACTTAGCTCCACATAATTTCTTTCCATTTCTGCTATTCTGTTGGGACATATTACAAAGGGAAAAAAAGCCATGTGGATGCCATTTGTGGGAAAGTCTCTCTATGACAGTCTTTCCTTTCAGGTTCGCACTGCTTCTTGCATTTCTACAATAAATGTGTAAAGCTCAGGGATCAGAATCCACATTTTCCAAGCTCTGCCAGGAATTCAGCTGATCATCTCAGGCAAGTCTTCATTTCACAATCTTAAGTCTTCCATCTGGAAAATGGGAAGGCTTCTGGGAATGCATAGATATACCAGAGGTTTAGTGTTAGCCAGGGAAAAAATATCATCTTGCATATGGCACATTTACAATCCACACTGCTTGATAATATTCTGAATGGAAGCTTTGGTAGATAAATGACTTAATGTACAAATGATTAATCTTCAGAGAAAGTGTCATTTTGCTGTTTGTACAGTAATCTGTGGCTATGGGCATTGTCTTATGTTATGTATCTAGAGGAATATGACATCTGCTTTTGACATGCAATTTTATAATGATGCATGTCTTGCATTCGGTGCTGCTCCATTGCATCAACTAAAAATGCCTGACAAAAACCTGCAATTGGAAAGCTAAAGTAAACATTTGCATTTGATGCTCTGTACATTTTAATGTTTTACAGCAAAAGTATATTGGTTTGCATTGTAACATGTGCCATCGTTGCTGATTCGATTCCCCCAAGGACTGATAGCAATTCCAATGCGTATCAATGGAGCATGCTATGAATGTTTGGAAAGTCATACTAGTCAATAAAATAAAAAATGTTTTTCAGTGGATTCCAGATGTTGGACAACTCTTTATTGGTTTTTCTCTGTCTTAGGTATCCCAGCAGATCAGTTGGATTGGAAGGAAGATGGAGAAAGGCAACACAACAGCCACGAAGGGCTTTTACCTGACTGGGCTGTCGGATCTGCCAGAAGTGCGGATTCCCCTCTTTGTGCTGATCCTGCTGATCTACCTGATCACCCTGGCAGGGAACGGGGCCATCCTCCTGGCCATCAGGACGGATGCCCGCCTTCACACCCCCATGTACTTCCTCCTGAGTAATTTGTCCTTGCTCGATGTGCTGTGCCCAACGGTCACTGTGCCAAAGATGCTCCGCATCTTCTTGTCTGAGGAGAAGACAATATCCTTTTCCGGCTGTGTGCTCCAGCTCTTCTTCCTGATTGGTGCAGTGAGCACAGAGGTTTTCCTGTTGGGGTTGATGGCATATGACCGCTATTTGGCTATATGCCGTCCCTTGCACTACACCACCATCATGAATAAAAGGCTGTGCACTCAGCTGACCGCTGGCACTTGGCTAACAGGCTTTCTCAATTCCTTGGTTCACACCTCCCTGACTTTTTCATTATCTTTCTGTGGACCCAATAAAGTTAACCAGTATTACTGTGATATCCGCCCAGTGATGGAAGTCTCTTGTTCTTCTACCTTCTTCCCTGAGCTTGTAGTTCTTCTTGTGGCCAGTATTTTAGGAGGTGTTCCTTTTGTGGTCACCCTGATTTCTTACATCTACATAATTTCTGCCATCGTGCGCATGCGCTCTGCTGAGGGTAGGCGCAAGGCCTTTTCCACCTGCGGGTCCCACCTGACTGTCGTTTGCCTGTTCTATGGGGCTGCCATCGCGACCTATGCACGCCCTAAGTCTGCCTGTTCACACATGCTGGACCGGATCATTTCCATGCTGTACGTGCTCCTAACTCCCATGCTGAACCCAATGATCTACAGTCTGAGGAACAGGGAAGTGAAGAGGGCCTTGCTCAAAGCCCTTCACCTGTAAGGAGTGGTTCCGAACCTGATGCAGACTCAAAATATGTTTTGCTCTCCTGGTTTATGCATTTTCCCTAGTGCCTCTCCCATCTGAAGTTCAATTGAGCAGAGCCAGCAACTGAGACTTTTCAGTGGTGGCCTCTTGCCTGTGGAATTGCATCCTACTGGAAATGCTGCAAACGTGCTTGTTCAGCCCTTGTAGTCCGTCGGGGAAAATCTCCTTCTCCTTCTTCTTCTTGGCTTTCGTAATGTCGATAACAGGGACTTGATGTTTTATGTTGATTCCTGTCAAGTGGACTTGACACTGCTATTGTAAAGATTTTAAGCTTTTGGATGTTACTGTTTGATAACGTATAGTTATTGCATTTTCTGTATTGTGAGCCGCTTTCCACCATTTAGTCAGAACACAGGCTTTAAATCTCAAAGGAAGTGAAGGCGTCAACACGAAATTGTAGCAGGCTAAGAGAGAAAGGTGGTTAAGGGACGTCCAGAATGCAGATGCAAGGCAGTATCAGGGGAGGAAGAATGGGAAAGAGGGCAGCACAACCTTCAGTGCGGTCCATGCGAAGTGGCGAATGGCACGTTGCACACAAGCGTCCCAACAGGAGGGGGCGGTGGCTCAGTGGTGGCAGCTCTTTTGCCTCCAGAAGGGCCGGCATCCGATCCCTGGCGACACTTCGCACGCTCAAAATCCTCGCCTGGGACCCTGGAGGGCCACTGCCCCTCCTTGTCCATGGGTCTGAGCTAGATGGGCCCAGAGGCTGACCCAGGATGGGGCAGCTTCCTCTTCTCCCATGTAACTTACTCCCACTAAGCTATTTACACATGCTATTCGCAGAAGCCAATATATTAGCAGCCTGAACCTACATAAAGAGTGAAGCCTGGACAGTGGCAGCTGGACACCAAACGGCAGGCACGTGCGTCAGCTGGTTACAGCCCTCCACACTAAGGGAACGGGGAACTTTAATGGACAGCACGTGAAGCAAGTCATTGACCGTGAGCGGCAAGTTGGCTAAAAATGTTCCGTGATACCCGAATAGATTTTAATCAGGAGTACAGTATGCATAATTAGTTACATTAGACGAATACGGATAGAAGAAATTGCATCTGTAGTCAAACTCCTTTTTTGCTAGAGTGTCTTGTGTCTGTTCTATTCTTGGATCATACTGCCAGGAGTGCCATTGCTCCTGGTTGAAGGGCAAAGTACTTCGAATCCACCAAAATAGGCTACTCTCTACTTCTCTTCTGCCATCTCATGCAAGACCTCTGCTTCTTGTCTGGTTTCTCATGCACTAGGACACCTTTTGCTCCTTTGCCTCATTAGCTAAGCATAAGCAACACTCCAGCAGTTCTTCTTCCTTTTCTCTACCTCTTTCTCTGCAACACAGTCTGCTGTTTCCTGAGTTTAGCTGGGAAAATTTTCTACCTGCCATTTCTCATGGCAATGCGCTTAAAAGTCAGCGAGAAGTTATAGGAAGTCAGCACAATTGTTTCTGTAAGAATCAAGCTAATTCAACCATATATAGCACTAAACCTCAATATTCCTTTTGCTTTATGAAAATTGTGCATTTATGAGAGAGGCACACTCAGAGAAAAATTTGGAAGATGTAACAATTTTAGATAAATATCGGCAAGGTATCTTTTTTGCAGGATGGTTCATGCATCGTGCGAGATGCAAAGCCTCTGGGGACAAATATTTGTCATATGGTGCGTAACCTCTTTTATTTTAATAAATATCGACTGGAATCCTGAGTTTGCTCTCATAGGTGAACATGCAGTCACTCGCTCTGCCAGTGGACAGAGGGAGGCAACGCTGCTGAGCCCCTTTCCCCTGGAGCCCCTTCCGCCCCTTGGAACAGGCATCATGTAGGAAATTTGCCTCTCTGGTTCCCAGGGCAGGATCCCCTGTTGTGAATCCCACTCTGGAATTCCAGTTAGCAGCTAAGCCTCCGAGTTTATGGCTTAGTGAATTACATTCTGCATTATTTGCAAGTACTCCAGGAGCCCAAACAGAGCTGATGCGCATGATCCGTGCTGATCATCCCCGCTGTGCATCGTCTGTGCATGTGTCTGAAATTAAACGCAAGGGCTGCATTTGCCTTCTCTTTCTCCGGGAAGGCTACTAACCGTGTGGGTTTTGGTTGGGTGGGATGGGAGGTTAGATCAGGGGGAGGATGTGGGAGCAACGGTGCACACGTCCACTTCCCCCGTCCAGTGGTCAGTCTTACACCACTGCTTTGATGTGAAAGCAGGGAGAAGAAAGCAGGTGATTCTGATCACGGATGTCTCACATCCTGCATTCAGCTTGACCCCGTGGGGAGAACACATTGCATTTGGGCACCGTTTTTGAGTTGCCTTGTTTGCTGCATTGCGATTCGTGAGCCCAAAGTGGTGGTGTATGGAGCCAGAGCGAAGAGGACTGCTCACTCTGGCAACAATCCATGGTGGTTTGATTGTTGTGCCAAACACAGAGGGTGCATTTGCAGATGGTTGTGCTCCCCATGAAGTGTTCGTTTCCTCTCCCCTCCCCTCCTGCAGTTATGCTAGGAGACATTCGAAGGACCAACTTGTCTCCTGCCCCACAGCACACCTGCGCACTGTGGTTTATTCCCCCCCCCCCAATCTGGATTTCTGGCTTGGCAGCTGGCTTTCATGATCGCCATTTTGACAGCCGCTGGCGGCCCTTCAAAGTGTCAAAGTGGCGCCTTGGAGGTGCCGTCTCTGTTTGCAAGCCAGTCTTTTTTTTCCTTTTAAATTTGGGACCTCCCAATATTGATGCACCGTATTTTAAATGTTTTTCATTCTTTTGTAAGTGAACACATGTGCCCTCAGTGAGGGCAAAACATTGAGGAGCCTCGTCTGGGCAATGTGCAGGGAAGGTCCTGCTGCAGAAGTGCAGCAGGTTCCAGCATGAGACATTTACTAAGGCAGGCTCAACGTAGGAAGAACCATCAAACAGCAAATTATCAAGCCAGACCAAAGAAGTGGGTGATCATGAGGACTACTTCCTATGCTGCTTTGTTTTAGTTTGTATTTTGGTGGGGGGACTCTACTATTTTAGAAGTCCTTTCACTTTTGCTTGTGTTTCGAAGACTCTATGTGTTTGGGAACATGGAAACGTGAGAGCCACCCAATTTTAACCAGTGCTGGCTAGGCTTGGGACAAACCACCCAGAATCCATCCCTCCGGCACACACAGACTTCCTATTTTGCTCAGCCCGGTCCTGCAAAGCAAGCTGAGCCAACACGACGTCTGGGGATGTTCGCAGATCCCCAGTTGTGCAACCAGCAACCTTCCGCATCAGGTGCAGCCGCCCAAAGTGCAGTGGCAGGATGTGGAAGAGGTGTGCTGTGAGTGGATGCACCAGGTGCCATTCTTACTGACGACCGTCTTCCCTTCCCTTCCCTTCCCTGCCCAGCATCAGCATCTCCTTGGGAGCATGAGTATGGGATCTCCAGTCATGGGTGTCTACATCACAAAATATACCATGATATCACCATCCTGAATAAGTCAACATATGTCTATGCTATTTCAGTGAAGGCTACTGAAGGAAATGCGATTTTGATTGCTTAGCTGCCTCGAACTGTTTGCTCTGGGCAGCCACACTCAAGAGAAATAGCAGTGGCAAAACAGTTTAAGAACTTTTGGCTTTTGTGCAGCAACATGAAATTTTGCATTCTTGGACATCACAAGAGGCTTGACTATCAATGATAAACATGCTGCTTGCGTGGAGGGCACCAGAGAGATTCTGTTATTTTTTTGTATAGAAAGGAAATAAATACATGGAATAAACAATATAATCCATTATTGTCCTTACAGTTCCCAAAGTGGCGATATTTTTCTGTATGTCTCAGCCCCCTGGTGTGAGCCATGCCATCTCCAGCACTGTGGAAGAAGCAGGATGTGGCAGAATCAGCTCCTAATCCTGGGATGCCGGAATATTTCTAAGAGGTGCTCCGGATGCCTTCAGTGCCTCATTCGCCAAGGCCAGGGCAGCAGCACAATCAAAATGTACACACAGGACATCCTAGACAACTTTTGTATTTATTCATTTGTTTAAAGCATTTACATGCCACCTATCTTGCCCGTGGCATCTCTAGGCGGCTAACAATCAAATAATTAAACCCCCCCCCCCATTCTTCTCTCTTCCATTTATGTTGTTCCCTTCTTATCGGGCCAAACTACATGTTACACATAAATGTGCGTTTCAGAGAACCCTGGTACCTGCTTATTTAAAGGAAAGGAAGCCTTGGAAGGAGAAGGCTGAGAAAAGAAATCAGCTCAATCCTTTCCCCACCCTGTGATAAAAGATCCTGGGAAAGATGATGAATGAATGTATTGCTAAGCACTGTGACATAGAAATGCCCTGAGACTTTGTCTTTCTGGAGGACTCATTCCTCTGCTGACCATAGTTTATTCAGTTTCTTTCAGTTCAAGAGCAGCATGGTCCATTCCTGGAAATCTATGCAAAACGAGAAATGTGATTCTCCAGTCTGAGTTAGGTGTTTTCAGTGCTTTGAGAAGGGGTCAGGATAGGGATGAGGATCTGCCTTTCTTTGTGCAATTCCAAGATGTTACAACTATCCCAGCTATACAATCTTGACCTAAGTTGTTCAGTCTTAGCAGAGCGTTTTGTTTGTCATCTTTCTCCGCAAGTGTTTGGAAAGGAAATTGTTTCCCTCTCCAGCTCTGGCTTTTCTAATGGCCTCTTTCACTTCCTTGTTTCTCAAACTATAGATTAGGGGGTTCAGCATGGGTATCACTAGTGTGTAAAATACAGAGATCACCATGTCCGTGTCTAGCCCAGACTTCAGATCAGGATGTAAGTACATAATGGACCCAGTTCCATAGAGCAAAGTGACGGATGTCAGGTGAGAAGCACAAGTGGAGAAGGCTTTGTGCCTACCCTTGAGAGAGTGGATCCTCAGGATGGCCAATAAAATGCAGAAATAGGACACAATAATGGCTGAAAGAGATATCATGGCGACCATTCCTGTTGCAAACACTGAGAGGGACTCCGAAAGGGAGGTTTCAGAACACGAAAGCATTAGCAGTTTCGGGATGTCGCAGAAGAAATGTTTGATGATGCTACGTGTACAGAAGGATAATCTGAACACGCACACAGTCTGCAGTGCCGAGTTTGCAAAGCCAGCGGCATACGATCCAACAACCAAGCAGCAGCACAACTTTTGGGACATGACAGCAGAGTAGAGCAGTGGGTTGCAGATGGCCATGTAGCGGTCAAAGGCCATCACGGCCAGGAGGAAACACTCGGTGCTCAGAAAGGCAGCGAAGGCCCACAGCTGAGTCGCACAGCCTGCATAAGAGATGGCTTTCTTCTCTGCCAGGAAGTTCACCAGCATCTTGGGGGCAATAGTCGAGGTGTAGCAGAGGTCTGTGAACGCCAAGTGGCAGAGGAAGAAGTACATGGGAGTGTGAAGGCGGGAGTCCATCCTGATCAGCACCATCAGGCCGAGGCTTCCAGACACAGTGATAACGTAGATGGCGAGAAACAGCAGGAACAGGGCAACCTCCGTGCTGGGATCATCCGTAAATCCTTGTAGGATGAATTCTGCCACCCTTGTGAGATTATTCTGCTTGTCCATCTTTGCATCCTCACAGACCTGGAGATAGTTGATGAGAACTGGAGTAAGCAAATCTGGTTTGATGCCAGCAGAGGCTTTCTGTCTTGTTCATCCTACCTGAGCTGCTGGTAGTGGTGATTTTGAAGGAAAACACAAGACTGTCTGGGGAGAAAGGTTCAGTCCTGGCCCCCTGCAGTGCAGCATTTGGGATCCGAACTGGGGTCATGTGTTCTCACACTCTATTTATTTCATTTATTTCATTCTACTTCTATGGCTCCTTCATGGATCACTGCCTTGTCGTGGCGAAGGGGCTTGCATAGCTCAATGAAGCTATGAGCTATGCTGTGCAGGGTCACCCAAGACGGACAGGTCATAGCAGAGAGCTCTGACAAAACGTGATCCACTGGAGAAGGAAATGGCAACCCACTCCAGTATCTTTGCCATGAAAACCCCATGGACATGAAAACCAAAAGGCAAAACGATATGACACCGGAAGATGAGCCCCTCAGGTCGGAAGGTGTCCAATATGCTACTGGGGAAGAGCGGAGGGCTAGTACTAGTAGCGCCAGAAAGAATGAAGCGACTGGGTCAAAGCCGAAAGGACACTCAGTTGCCGATGTATCTGGAGGTGAAAGGAAAGTCCGATGCTGCAAAGATCTTTACTCCATAGGAACCTGGAATGTCAGATCCATGAATCAAGGCAAGCTGGATGTGGTCAAACAAGAGATGACAAGACTGAACATCGACATCTTAGGAATCAGTGAACTAAAATGGACAGGCATGGGTGAATTTAGTTCAGATGACCATCAGGTATACTACTGCGGGCAAGAATCCCTCAGAAGAAATGGAGTAGCCTTCATAGTCAATAAAAGAGTAGGGAAAGCAGTACTGGGATACAATCTCCAAAATGACAGAATGCTCTCAGTTCGAATCCAAGGCAAACCATTCAACATCACAATAGTCCAAGTCTATGCCCCAACCACTGGTGCTGAAGAGGCAGAAGTTGACCGGTTCTATGAAGGCCTACAACACCTGCTAGAATTAACTCCAAAAAATGATGTCCTTATCATCATGGGGGATTGGAATGCTAAAGTAGGAAACCAAAAGATAACCGGAATAACAGGCAAGTTTGGCCTTGGAGTACAAAATGAAGCAGGACACAGGCTGGTAGAATTTTGTCAAGAGAATACGATGGTCATAACAAACACTCTTTTCCAACAACCCAAGAGACGTCTCTACACATGGACATCACCAGACGGTCAACACAGAAATCAGATTGACTATGTTCTCTGCAGCCAAAGATGGAGAAGTACTATACAGTCAGTAAAAACTAGACCAGGAGCTGACTGTGGCTCAGATCATGAGCTTCTGGTGGCAAAATTTAGGCTTAAGTTGAAGAAAGTAGGGAAAAGCACTAGGCCACTCAGGTATGACCTAAATCATATCCCTGAGGAATATACAGTAGAGGTGACAAATAGATTTAAGGAATTAGATCTGATAGACAGAGTGCCTGAAGAACTATGGACGGAGGTTCGCAACATTGTACAAGAGGCAGCAACTAAAACCATCCCAAAGAAAAAGAAATGCAAGAAAGCAAAATGGCTGTCTGAGGAAGCTTTACAAATAGCTGAGGAAAGAAGGGAAGAGAAAGGCAAGGGAGAAAGAGAAAGATACAAACAATTGAATGCAGAATTCCAGAGAACAGCTAGAAGAGATAAGAATGCCTTCCTAAATGAACAGTGCAAAGAAATAGAAGAAAACAATAGAATAGGGAGGACCAGAGATCTCTTCAAGAAAATTAGAGATATGAAGGGAACATTTCATGCAAAGATGGGCATAATAAAGGACCAAAATGGCAGGGACCTAACAGAGGCAGAAGAGATTAAGAAGAGGTGGCAAGATTACACAGAAGAACTATACAAGAAAGAGCTTAACATCCCTGATAACCACGATGGGGTGGTCCCTGACCTCGAGCCAGACATCCTGGAATGTGAAGTGAAATGGGCCTTAGGAAGTCTGAGAAACAACAAAGCTAGTGGAGGTGACAGCATTCCAGCTGAGCTATTCAAAATCCTGAAAGATGATGCAGTTAAAGTGCTACACTCAATATGCCAGCAAATTTGGAAAACTCAACAGTGGCCACAGGATTGGAAAAGGTCAGTTTACATTCCGATCCCCAAGAAGGGCAATGCCAAAGAATGTTCAAACTACCGCACCATTGCACTCATTTCACATGCTAGCAAAGTGATGCTCAAAATCCTACAAGCTAGGGTCCAGCAGTATGTGGACCGAGAACTACCAGAAGTACAGGCAGGATTTCGAAGAGGGAGAGGAACTAGAGATCAAATTGCCAACATACGCTGGATCATGGAGAAAGCCAGGGAGTTCCAGAAAAAGATCTACTTCTGCTTCATTGACTACGCTAAAGCCTTTGATTGTGTGGATCACAACAAATTGTGGCAAGTTCTTAAAGAGATGGGAGTACCAGACCATCTTATTTGTCTCTTGAGAAACCTATATGCAGGTCAAGAAGCAACAGTGAGAACCGGACACGGAACCACTGATTGGTTCAAAATTGAGAAAGGAGTTCGGCAAGGCTGTATACTGTCACCCTGCCTATTTAACTTATATGCAGAGCACATCATGAGAAAGGCAGGGCTAGATGAATCACCAGTTGGAATCAAGATTGCTGGGAGAAATATCAACAACCTCAGATATGCAGATGATACCACTCTCATGGCAGAAAGTGAAGAGGAACTAAAGAGCCTCTTGATGCGGGTGAAGGAGGAGAGCGCAAAAGTTGGCTTGAAACTCAACATTAAGAAAACTAAGATCATGGCATCTGGTCCTCTCACTTCCTGGCAAATAGATGGGGAAGAAATGGAGGTAGTGACAGATTTTATTTTCCTGGGCTCCAAGATCACCGCAGATGGGGACTGCAGCCAAGAAATTAAAAGACGCTTGCTTCTGGGGAGGAAAGCTATGGCAAATCTAGATAGCATACTAAAAAGCAGAGACATCACTCTGCCAACAAAAGTGCGTATAGTCAAGGCTATGGTTTTCCCAGTTGCAATGTATGCCTGTGAAAGCTGGACAATAAGGAAGGCCGAGCGCAAAAGGATTGAGGCCTTTGAGTTGTGGTGCTGGAGGAGACTCCTGCGAGTCCCTTGGACCGCAAGGCGATCAAACCGGTCAGTCCTAGAGGAGATCAACCCTGACTGCTCTTTAGAAGGCCAGATAGTGAAGATGAAACTGAAATACTTTGGCCACCTAATGAGAAGGAAGGACTCCCTAGAGAAGAGTCTAATGCTGGGAACAATAGATGGCAAAAGAAGAAGGGGACGGCAGAGGATGAGGTGGCTGGATGGAGTCACTGAAGCAGTTGGTGTGAGCTTGAGTGGACTCCTGGGGATGGTGGAGGACAGGAGAGCCTGGAGGAATGTTGTCCATGGGGTCGCGATGGGTCGGACTCGACTTCGCGACTAACAACAACAACAACAACTTCTATGGCACCCCATGACCCGAGGGTTCTCTGGGCACCTTGCAAATGCTGAAGGCAGCTTATAAATGGAATCAATAAAAGGGATAAAAACTGTAAAATGAGCAAAGTATTAAACCTTATCACATAAGAAAGGTTGTGTAAAACCATACACAACATGACCAAATGCAACCAATAAATTAACAACCAAAATTTAATAAACCAACAACAAATGAAATTAACCAAAAGCTTGTTTGGACAAAAAAGTGTTCACCTGCTATCTAAAAGAAAGCGAAGTCAGTGCCAGCCATATTTTAAAGATATGCCTCATCTACCTGCTTTGTGATTAGCTCTTCCAAATGTCATTTAGTGGTTTTCGTTGTTTCTGGAAGAGGAGAAGTGCAATTTCCTTTCACAGTAATTCAACTACTCAGAAGAGAAAATGTCTACTTACAACTCACTACAGGTTGATCTGGGCAAAACCTGTGCTAAGTTAGCCCAGTGCTGCTGCTCATGGCCACCTCCCGGAGTGGAGCTGGAGGGCACCCAGCCATCTCCAGGTCGGGATCATGCACTGAGCAGAGCGTGAGCAAACTACACATTGCACAAAAAACCACAGGTTGCATTTCCGAAGTCTGCAGGTCACTGCACTCCCTTTCAGTCAGGGCTGGAAGCCACAGGGTATGTTTCCGCGGAGTTATCTTACGGCAAGTGTTTCTCCCGTCTTTCTCTCTTCTCCTCCACTCAAGGTTCGAGTTAACTGACCACAAGAGTAAAATGGAGCAACATTTCCCCGAACTCTTTGTGGCATATTGGAACCACCCTTTATGTATGGGGGTGTATGGCATGTTTCAGAGTTGGTGCACTGTGCTATGTAAGCGGTCTTATCGCAATGCCATGTTATAGAAGGAGGGCCTACAGCACCACCTTATCTTGTGCCCCCAGAAGGAAGTCTCATTAAGTCTCATAGGACTTTCTCCCGGATAAGTGTTTACAGGATTAGAGCCTTATAGCATCTTGTTAGACAGGTTTGCTCAAAAGTGAGACCCACTGGGTTCAGTGGGGATTGCTCCCGGGCAAGTAGTGTAGGATTGTAGCCATAGTCTTGCAACAGAGACAATAATTTGATAGGTGTTAAATGCAAGTAAAGCAGCAGGCATACCTTATCTGCTCACATTCTCGCTGTACAATCCCTGAATCTCCTCCCCTCTTTCTGTCGTTAGTGAAGTGCATAATACTAAGCATGCTTGTGAGAGTTGGAGGCAGAGGAAGAAAAGGAAGGCCAAATATGGGGGAAGTGATTCTCTCGAGGAAGCAACAGCCTTGGATTTGCGAGAGCTGAGCAGGGCCCTCACGGGTAGGACATTTTGGAGTGTGCATTCATTCATACTATCTCCATGAACTGGAGGAGACCTGACAGGACCTAACAACAACATGCATATTACTGTGCCTACCTGAGAGCTGCGTGGATGCTGGCATTATGGGGAACGACAATGGGACTTTTTGCTGGCTTCTGCTCTCCATCTCGTAAATGCCAGTGTTTCAAAGGCTGTGATTCTCACTTGCATCCATGGCAAAGATATACGTGATGCTTGTGAGAAAGCTGAGGTGTCCCATGGGCAAAGGCAGAGTCCTTCCTTGAGTGTAACAAGTCCCAGTGGTGCTGCACTCACTGCACAATGCTATCCCACTTGTGAGTTTCTGTGATCTCCTGCTCAGAGTCTGTTTGCCAGTGAAACCTGGGTGGACCAAATTTCCAGAAGATGAGCCAGTCAAAGTGGAGAGAAACCAGTAGGCTCTACTTCCCTCTAATTTAGCCCATGGGAGACGATGACAGCAAAGCTTCGGATAATTTGAGAATGATAAAGACTATGATTCTTTGCCAACTTTCCTGTTAATAAAGGGAATTGAACTCAATGGTACTTTAAAAAAATACACTTTGTATCAGATGGTTGCAATTCCTCATCTACTTGCCTGGGTGTAAATACTCAGTGGCCAAATTTCTGAGGAGATACGAGCAGGATTCTCTTGTAAAGCGCAGTTGTGTAGCATTAATTTTATATGTGTGAACTGTGCATTGCTGAGCTGAAACAATCTTTGCATGCAGAACCCTCTCCCCTGATGTATTTTTAGATAGGAATATAAAGAAGGGACAGTACATATTGTTCTCCAAATTCGTTTAATCAAGGTTTTTGTTCCTTACTTCTAATTCATGACACTTCGTCTCCTTTAAAATACGATCCAAAAGGTTGGTCCGATTCAGAGCACAAAGCCATCTCTGTTCAAAGTGGCAATTCAGTGGAAAATGGCAAACCAATGCAAATACAGTCCTGTGCAAGCTGCCCACCAGGTTCTTTGAGGACCTCTGGTTTCCCTGGTGAAGTTCTCCCGGTGCCTGTGTCAGGTCTTTGCCATATCCCATTTGGAAAACCTACAGCTGAGCACCTGTACTGGAGAAGACCTCGGTGCAATATCTTCTAGAGCCTCCATCAAAGTTCCCCACTTCTTAGGAGTGATGCTTTTAACTCCAGTACCAAGAGAGAAAGCCTCCAACTTCCTTTTTCCATGGGGCATATATTCTTTGTCCTTACCATACCTGTGTGGAGATTCCAGAAGATCAGACTGGATGTTAGAGAAAGAAATAAAAACTGAAAGTAGAAAACAGGGGTTTCTGGTGTACGGCATGATCTTTGCCCAGTCTGCGGCTTTAAATGGAGGCGATCTTCTGTAGAGGACTGTCCTCTGACAGGCTTTCAAAGAGAGGAGTGGACCACAAGGCTCCCTGAGGGCTGCTCAAAAGACCAGCCAGCCTAGGCAGTTCATTTGTACCATCATCACAGCCACACCCACAAACTGACTGATACCTCACCAGTAGCAGACAGACGGGCATCACCAAATCTAAGTTTGTGAGGTCAGGTAAATACACCAGAGGAATTGTTTTTCTTGGGTTGACTATGTTATACACAGACTTCTTTATCTGCTTGGCAAATCCTGTCCCAGAGAAATACCCCTTTAAGGATGATTTTCTGGTATGTTGCGCATTGGCATAATAGGCGTAGAATCCATCATTCTACCAGTTTTCCTGTGCTTTTGACATAATATTGCTACAGGAAAGTTGGGACACAGCTAGTACTGTTTGGAATGGCTTTGTTGCCCACTGTTTGAGAGCAGAGATTCAGGACAGAGGTTAAAGGCCCTGCTGTCTTCATTTCAACCTCACTGAGTATTAAAATGATCATACTGGAACAGTGTGCCATCTGGACTTGAGAATCCCACTGAAATGAAAATCCAGTAGTTCCTTAATTATTAAAGTTTAGATTCCATATAAAGCAAAAGCTAGTGTAAAGGATATATGGGCCAAATTAGAATACTGTCTTGTTACTTCATTTATAAAATTCCCAGAGACCTATCTGCTTGTAATTGAAACTCTAAATGGCAGAAGTGGACCTAATGATGATATGTTAGAAGGAAAATTTCCAGCTTTAACAGAGATTAAAGAGATTTTCCTCACAGAAACTCAGAAGATTGAAGTATGAACATGGCAGGCTTTTGTTTGGCCCAATTAAAAGCTGGATTAGATTTGCATATTCTAAATGGAAGTGCTCCTGGGGAAGATCACAAGATATTGGAAGTGTTTTAGTTTTCAGGAATGGACTAGTTGAGCAATATAGTATGGCAAAGAAACTTAATGGGAAAAATATTTCATAAGTTGAAGGTGGCAAAGGATAAAAAGCCTCACAAGATTCATTTTATGAGATCTGGCATGACTGGATTGTTTATGTGAATAGGATAGATGGTCAATATAATAACTGTTTTCAGTACAAAACACTTTGGGTACTATAAAGAATTCGGAAAATACAATTCAAACTTTTATGTACAGTGATTGTTTATACTAGTTTAAGCTGAAAGTTAATTATTTATACCTTTGTGTCTATTACCTACCTAAGTTAATTTTCTTTTTTATTATTTTCAGTTGATGTGACACTGGTTAAATATTTGTGTTTGTACTATTTACTTACAAATATATAGCCTTTTTAAAAATATTAATGATGTCTTCACCTTTTCAAAGTGTTGTGCAGTGACTTACTGTTCAGTTTCCAGAATTTTTCTCCAGCAAGTGCAATATTTCCATGTAGATCTCAGAACAGACAGTTACCACTGACTTTCAAAACCAATGTGGTTAACCCAGCCTCACCAAATAATCTGCATAACTGCATGAGAGCTAAATAGTCAGCTTATCTACGTGACCTTGGTGACATTGAGCTGAATTCAGCAAACCACTTAAAATCCACACCAGTGTCTAGGCACCCTTCTGTTTCTACTCTTGAGGCATATGAGGAGCTGAAACAACTCTTTCAGGAAATTATAACAGTGGGAAAAAATCCTCATCAAGGAGTTTTGACCCTGATAATTTCAGGAGTGCTTACTGATTTGATGAGAGCAGTGGAATAAAGAGTCCGCTTAGAGACTCCTACAGGAAATCAAGAATTTTCCATTACTCACTCAAATTATTTTCTGTGGGGAAAAAATGATCAGGACTGATTAGTTCCCAAAAGGCAGCAGAATGAACTTGATTCATGGTGGCAACTTTTCCATACTTCCCCGAATGATGATTCTAGAACCTTCTGGCTGCTTTATGCTCTCAGTCTCAAGCTTCCAACTGCTACATCTTGGGAGAGATCTCAGGAGAACCATTTCAGATGCAATTTTACAGATCCACTTGGCCTTTGATCTTCTTCATGGTGGCGCGTTATCTGTAGAGGTTGGGCCCACTTCCCTCAAAGGATGGCATTCCAAGGCAGAAGGTTCAGCTACACAAAGGGGAGGAGGGACTGGAATGTGTTACGGAAAGGCCAAGGTGAGAACCAAACCTCTTCTGGCTTGGGTCAGGATGGGGGAGATAGTGGAGAACAAGGAGGGTCTGAGTCTGGGAGGGGTGTGCATTCATCAACGGCTTGTACATCATTCGGTCTGCATAGCACAGACCAGTCTAGCTCAGATAAAGGACTGCATTTTTAGAAGTCTTCCCCTTCCTCAGGCGGACTTGCTTGCAGTATTATCAACTAAACTAAAATGAGTCTGTTTCCCTACAAGAAGTTATCATCAATCAGGTTAAGAGTGGGAAGGGTCTAAGGACTGATTATATCCCTGCAGAACTCATAAAAATAACCCTGCATTGGTGGGCACCAGGTTTGGCTTCCCTTTTTACTACACTAAGTAAAACCGATAAGAAGGATCCCTTCTGGTTGGAAGAAAGGAGTGGTGCAACCTTAATGATCCAAGACACTATAGACCTATCTACCCATCATGAATTATAGGGAAGTTATATGACAGGTTCCCACACCAGAGATGGATTGTTCTTTTGGAGTCAGAGAACATGTCTACCAATTCTTAAGTTAGCAGTTAGGGGAACTGCTTAACCCTTGAGTAGTCACATCTTGCTGAAAAACATACCAGACCCCTGCAAGGGAAATTGTTTACTCTCCTTGTAGATTTAAAAGCTGCCATTGGTTCTATTCCCGGAAGTAAGTTAAGGCAGAAATAGCGTTTTACAAATGTGATGTGACAATCTGGGACAGCTTATTGAAAGCTCTTTCTGCGACTAGGAGAGGTAGGCAAGGACATACGGTTGCCCCGACTTTGTTCAATTTATTTCTGAATGATGTTGAAAATGAGCACCTAGCAAGTTGAAGAAAAAGGAAAATTTGAATCTTACTTTTTACTTTGTATTCAGACTCGGGTTAAAATATTCTGTGCCTAAGAGAATATTCCAATCTGCTCCCTGCCCTGATCCACATGAGCCTTGAGAGTTGTTGGCTCACCTGCCTCTGACACATGAAGAGAGCTGTGGCAGTGGCAATCCATACTATTCCCATGCCATGTTGGGCTTTCTAGAAAAAGGGGAGGTCACAGGGTCTCAGCGCTTGGTTGCCAAGTCATCTGATCACCCCCAGCCAATGATGTCAGGTTGCCATAGGGTTGCACTCTACATTTCTAATCTGTTGATAATATATTCATGGGAATATATGGGAACTTATGGCAAAAGAAACATTTTAATTTTTGAACATTTTTATTTTAGCAAGCATTGATGTTTTGTAGTTGATTAAATTTTGAATCGATATGTACATGGATATATAGTCTCCCTGCATTGAGGTGTATTTCAGTTGAGAGATGAAAATCTCAATCTCTCTTTCTCTCTCTGTGTGTATGTGTGCATGTCTCCTTTTTCTTTTTCTTCTTTTTGATGATGTTTTTGTTTGATGTTTTTGGTTGCATATTTTACCAGCATCACACAGTAAAATCAGAAGCAGCATCATGCAAGAGATGCCCATTTAATGTAGATAATTACATATTTAAAATCATTCAGTATTTAATGAAAAATAAAATGGTAAGATGATGCTTTTTCACATTCCATACAACAGAGGTCATATTTTCAGGTTTATAAAAATGCTTCATGTACAAAATTTATTTTACAGTATCATCTGAGAAAGTTCGTGTTTTTTTGGCAAGCTTTCCATGTCCCCTTGCCTGTTGCAAAGTTTTTCTGCAAATAGATCAGGACATGTGTTTGTAACAGAGCAGTTTCAGCAGCTGCTGTGCTCTAAAGCAGCTCCTCCTTCATGGATCACTGCCTTGCTGTGGCAAAGAGGCTTGTATAGCGCAATGACGCTATGAGCTATGCCATGCAGGGGCACCCAAGACAGACAGGTCATAGCAGAGAGCTCTGACAAAACGTGATCCACTGGAGAAGGAAATGGCAACCCACTCCAGTATCCTTGCCATGAAAACCCCATGGACAGTATCAACTGGCAAAGAGATATGACACATTTCACATGCTAGCAAAGTGATGCTCAAAATCCTACAAGCTAGGCTCCAGCAGTATGTGGACCGAGAACTACCAGAAGTACAGGCAGGGTTTCGAAGAGGGAGAGAAACTAGAGATCAAATTGCCAACATACACTGGATCACGGAGAAAGCTAATGAGTTCCAGAAAAACATCTACTTCTGCTTCATTGACTATGCTAAAGCCTTTGATTGTGTGGATCACAACAAATTGTGGCAAGTTCTTAAAGAGATGGGAGTAACAGGCCATCTTATTTGTCTCTTGAGAAACCTGTATGCAGGTCAAGAAGCAACAGTGAGAACTGGACATGGAACCACTGACTGGTTCAAAATTGAGAAAGGAGTTCGGCAAGGCTGTATACTGTCGCCCTGCCTATTTAACTTATATGCAGAGCACATCATGAGAAAGGCAGGGCTAGATGAATCACCAGTTGGAATTAAGATTGCTGGGAGAAATATCAACCACCTCAGATATGCAGATGATACCACTCTCATGGCAGAAAGTGAAGAGGAACTAAAGAGCCTCTTGATGCGGGTGAAGGAGGAGAGCGCAAAAGTTGGCTTGAAACTCAACATTAAGAAAACTAAGATCATGGCATCCAGTCCTCTCACTTCCTGGCAAATAGATGGGGAAGAAATGGAGGTAGTGACAGATTTTATTTTCCTGGGCTCCAAGATCACCACAGACGGGGACTGCAGCCAAGAAATTAAAAGACGCTTGCTCCTGGGGAGGAAAGCTATGGCAAATCTAGACAGCATACTAAAAAGCAGAGACATCACCCTGCCAACAAAAGTGCGTATAGTCAAGGCTATGGTTTTCCCAGTTGCAATGTATGGCTGTGAAAGCTGGACCATAAGGAAGGCTGAGCGCAAAAGGATTGAGGCCTTTGAGTTGTGGTGCTGGAGAAGACTCCTGCGAGTCCCTTGGACCGCAAGACGATCAAACCGGTCAGTCCTAGAGGAGATCAACCCTGACTGCTCTTTAGAAGGCCAAATACTGAAGATGAAACTCAAATACTTTGGCCACCTAATGAGAAGGAAGGACTCCCTGGAGAAGAGCCTAATGCTGGGAACAATAGATGGCAAAAGAAGAAGGGGACGGCAGAGGATGAGGTGGCTGGATGGAGTCACTGAGGCGGTTGGTGTGAGCTTGAGTGGACTCCGGGGGATGGTGGAGGACAGGAGGGCCTTGAGGAATGTTGTCCATGGGGTCGCGATGGGTCGGACATGACTTTGCGACTAACAACAAAAGCAGCTCATCTGGTATTCTGTGTACAGGGAGGGAAAGTCTCTCAGGAACTTGTACTTTGCATGGCAATTGTAATGAATAAATGGCACAATAACTTTTCTTCAGAGTTTCTGAGCACAAAATGAATTTCTGAGCATTTTCTTAACAGCTATTTTCACTTCCTTGTTTCTTAAGGTATAGATCAATGGGTTTAGTAGAGGGGTTAGAAAGACATAAACCAAAGATATCCATATGTCTGGATCTACTGAGGAGACAGATTTAGGTCTCAAATACACGAAAGAAGCACAGCCAAAATGTGTTATCACCACATTGAGGTGGGAGGCGCAGGTTGAGAAGGCTTTTTGTCTTCCTGAGTGGGAGGGGATCCTTAAGATAGCAAAGAGGATGTAAATGTATGAGACACAGATCAGCATGACCGTGCCCAGCAAAATAATGGCACACAAAGTGACGATCCCAATGTTAGTCAGGTGAGTGTCGGCGCAAGCCAGTCCCAGCACAGGTGAGAGATCACAGAAGAAATGTCTGATTTCTTTAAGCCCACAGAAGGGTAGCCTGAAAATAAGGATATCAATACTCAGTGAAACGAGATATCCCGTCACACATGATGCCACTACCAGCCTGGTACAAAACCTTTTGTCCATCAGCACCTGGTACTGAAGAGGATGGCAGATTGCTACATACCGATCATAAGCCATAGCAACTAGTAAGAAACAGTTGTTTGTTCCTAAGCCAAAGAAGCAAAATATCTGGACAGCACATCCAGTGAAGGAAATAGATGGATCACCTGTCAACAGTGTCACCAGCAGCTTAGGAATGGTGACAAACGTGGTGCAGGTTTCTGAAACAGAGAATGCCAGGAGTAGAAAGTACATGGGGTTGTGCAGAGTCCTGTCAAGCAGTATGACCGCCATGATGATGCAGTTGAAGGCCAGGATGGTGCTATACACAAGGGAAAAGACCAGGAAAAGTAAAACGGATTTACTTCCAAGAATGGAAAATCCCAGCAAGAGAAATTCCATCACTGAGCTGTCATTGCCCTTATTCATGTTGAAGCAGCAAAGCTGCCTGACCTGAAAGAAAGCAAGGCTTGTAAGTTACAGAATGATTCCCAAGCGATCCAAAATGTCACCAGATGCTTATTTTAAGGGATTATAAGAAAAGGCAAATGTGTGTGGAATAGGTAAAACTCCCTATGTTAGTATGGAGGTTGAGTGGAATCATTCACCTTGCATGGTAAATAATATAACATTCCGATAAAACTCTGTTAGATAAAGATGAGGTGCTGCCTTTTGCAAATTCTGAAATGACTTCTATACTTGCAATTCATGGAGCTCCAAGACCTGTATAATGTCCCCGTTTCAGTCTTCTGCTGGTGCACTGGGACGAGGACTGGCAAATGGCACCCCTATATCATGTTTTCTAAGGCCTAATTGAACATCAGAAGCAAGTGGTGAACCTGAGCCTGACCAACACTTGTCTTCCTTGTCTCAGGGTCTGTTGAGGAACACTGTTGTGGGAAAACAGCTGTAGATGCTATTGATGGACTCAAGATTCTTCCACGCCAGAACAATCTCACAATCATTCCTCCATTAAGCCACCCATTCTTTACTTATTTGCAATATCATATGCTTCTTTTCAACAAAATCTTCTCATGGCATTTTTCAGAAGGAACAGTGGCTCACAATTTACATCTGACCGGGGGAGGGCTTTCATGGGTAGATCTTCCACCACCAAGGAATGGACCCCATCACCTTCACCTGATTGCCTACTTGGGCCCTGGCTGTCTGGGAAGCACCACTTCTCTCACTCAAAAAAAATCTGGAAGGGATCAGATACTACTGCTGCTATTTCCCAGTTCGTCTCTCAGACAGCTCATTCCTTCAGTTTCTGCAGCTGTATAATATCTGTGTGGAAGTTTAAACTAAGGGTGAAACAACTAGCCATAGTCACATCTGGATATAGTCAGGATATAGTCCCATTCCTCAGCTAATGGGACATGGAAAAGGGATTGCATGTTTAGGAAAGGAGATCAAAGTAAGAGTGGGATATCTGGAACTTAGCAAGGCAGCATCAATGCCACTACTGAAATTATTACAGCCTAAGGTGGGAACAGCAGTTTTATGGAACAGAAGTTTAAGGGGCTCATGTAAGTGCACATGTTTCCTCTTTGTAATTCAGAAGCCAATTCTCAGTATCTTCTGTTTCCTTAGCAGGCTTTAATAGCAAATCCACCCACATTTGTCAATAATATTTTTGAAATGAGTATTAAGACAGAGAGGGAAGATGCAGCACAGTTGCATGGAAAGAACCACAAAGAATCTTACCTCCAACTAGGTGGAAGCAGCTCTACTTAGGATGGACTTCTGTTCGATTTTACTACTCTTATTATACTAGGACAAGTATACAGGGTTCCAAGTGTGCTATTGTCTTTTTAATTATACAGGGACTGGGTCACCATTTGGGGATATGTTCCCCTGATAATGCATGCAGTTCAAAATATTAGTTTCTAGACAAAATAATTCATCATTGGCACCTGAAAGTAGAGGTGGAGATTCTGGCTGATGAAGCTGAATATATATATATATATATATATATATATATATGACCTTATATTCAAATTTATATGCATTTATAAGCAAACTGATTGCTTTCTAACATGTATTTCTTATTTCCATACTGCTCAGTAGCTAATGCTTTCTGAGATGTTCACACAAATTAAAACCCTAAAATACAAAATAAAAAGTAAAATGAATGTTTTAAACAAACTAATAACAACAACCTGCAGGGGAAGGCAACAGAGTATTAAGATTAAAAATAAAACTAAAAGACTAAAAAAACAGGAAAAATAAACAGGCTTTACCTGGTGCCAACCTGTCCCCAGCCACAATACAGGCGAATCTCTCTGGAAAGTGCATTCCGCAGCCAGGTGCCCCTGCCAGCAGAAGTCTTGCTTAGAAACCACATGCCTTGTTTCTTTCTTTCTTTTTTTGAGTGGGTGGGTCCCAGAGAAGGACTGTAATAGGTGGTCTTGGGGTCTGGAAGGGTATATATACAAAAAGGTAACCTGGCCTCAAACTATTAAGGGCTCTGGGAACTTTGGTTCAAAGTGATACCAACACTTTGAACTGCACTGGAAGCCAGTGCACTGATGTAACACGGTCCTATCAGCCAGTCTTCTCTTTTGGACCAGCTGAATTTTTGGGACAGCTTTCAAAGATATTGCCATGCGTAACACATTGCAGTAATCCAAATGCGAGGTTACCAGAGTAGGGATAACTTTCTGACTATCGTCCAGATAGGATCACCCCTGATATGTGGTCTAAATTGATAAAAGGGGCTCAGCACCACAGAGGACACCTGCGCCTTCACTGAGGATGATGGATGCAAGAGCATCCCAAATTATGAACGGAACCCTTTAGGAGGGGTGCAACCCCCTCCAAAGCAGCTTGACCATCACTTTGCTGTGAAGATGAATCATATCCTAAAGCCACCTACTTCATCTCATGCATATAGTAGGCATGTCGTGAGTGGAGCTGGGGGTCAGACTAGATGGGAGACCCCCTCTGACTCACTCTGCTTCTATGTTCTATCTCCTCTGGACTGAGTATCAATTTACTGGCTCTGGCTCTGTGGCTGCACTCAGGAATGGATTCAGACCAGCCATTTCCTCACCTGAACTGGATGCAAAAGGAACAGATGCATATTGGGAACAGCTCAGACCGCATCTTCAGATTACCCTCCCATTGCTTTAATCTAGATTAGGGGTCGGCAACCTTTAACACTCAAAGAGCCATTTGGACCAGTTTCCCACAGAAAAGAAAACACCAGGAGCTGCAAAACCCCTTTGACATCTAAAATGAAGATAGCACTGCATTTATCGTTTTTTACCTTTATGCTATGTATAAAAAAAACCATAGTGTGTTGCATTTATGAAATCAATGAACTGCTATAGAGAAAACAAATTTTTATTTCTGCATGCAACAAAAACATTTTGAACTCTGGAAAAAAAAAGACACTGGGTTGAGGGTTACTTTCAAATAAAATAGTCAATGTCTATTTGAGTCCTCCTCATATTTATGAAATAAAAAGCAGAAATTATCCACCTGCAGCAAACCAAAAATGCTGTCTGCTTCTGTGTGCCCTCATCCTTTTATCTTTTTTTTAATAAAATTTTTATTAAAATTTTAAACTACAAATTAAAAACATCAATCATCAAATACATAGGACAAGCTGGGTCAGCCCCCTATAACATACCTTTTAGCATTCTATGATCATAATCAAATCAATTTATAAAAGTTTAAAGACATCTTTAAATCTAGCCAAGTCCCGTTTCTCTAGCCAGTCGTAAAAAAAGTCCCAGGTTTGGTAAAAGTCAGTGTCTTCGTTCTCCTTCAGTGATAAAGTCAGTCTATCCATTTCTGCACAATCCAGAATCTTTTTCAAAATCAGTTCCTCATACTTTTATCATGTGTACTGGAGGGTGCAGTCAGCTGTCAACCTGAATAAAAAAGGGACTAATTGATACTTTCATACAGTAAGTAGAGTTTCTGCAATACAACAAATGTAAATAATAGTCTGGTGAAATGTTGAACAAACATCCCTCTCCCAATGTAATAATGTTGCTGGAATTTTTTATAAGAATCTTCTCAAAACAAGGAAGTAGAACTATATTTTCATTATGATTTAGCTGCAGCTCTTGTTCAGTCACTAAAAACTGTTATTTTTAATCTTACATTATAAACTAGTAGGACTCTTTTCATATATTTTGAATAGGAGAACAGCTTCCTGCAGAGTCAAAGTCTGTGCTAAAGGGCTGCATGCATTAAATAGCAAACCCCATAAGTTCATCAGCAGTAAAAGCAAATGAATCTACCCATGTACCATTAAACGTTTGGTTTTCTTCAGAAACTTCTTTTCTTCGATTTATCCATGGTTGGCCTACCGGGGGAAAAAGCTCAGTAAATGGGCGCGGGTCACAGATCGCTGGCTGCCTGTGTGGGGTCGCGGATATGTGTGTGTTTAGTGACTGATTAGCAGATAAACAGTCAAGTGATGTGAATTGTGACAGATCCCAAGCACAGCTTTTAACATTCAGATGAAGGAGATTACATTGGGACAAAGAGAATCTTTTCAGCAGGGTTTGAGTAACATGAGAGCCTGCAGGAAGCTTGTTCCACTCTTTCCCTGCACAATAGCAGAGGAATGTAGCGATTTACTTAACCTGCTAGCACAGGCTTCCTAGCTGGATGCCTCATCATCACCTCTTGGAATTTTGTAACTCGGAGCCTTGGTCCAGATCGGCGGCTGTGCCAGCGCGTGTTTTGAGTGTCGGAGCCGCAGCAGAGCGATTCAAAAGCCATGTGCGATTCCGGAGCCGCGGGTTGCCGACCCCTGATCTAGATGAAAGCGAGCACTATAGACCCACATAGCATTTCTGTCAGGACACAGAGCAGTAATAATTGCACATTACTACCTTCTGGAACTGGCCAGCAAAGTAAGAGTTGATTCTACTGCTGCTTGGTATCTCCAACTAAGACAGCCTCTCCAGGTGAACAGCATAGTGGATGGTATCCAAAACTGCAGAAGGTCAAGGGAATAATTGGAGCTGCACTCCCTCTTTTTCTTTCTTGGCAAAAGCCATCTCACCCGGTGACTAAGTAGTTTGATTCCAAAGCCAGCCTGATTGACATGGATACAGTCCATTTAATTCTAGAGCGCTCAGGAAGGTGATTGTAGCGACCCGCCTATAGCTTTTACCACATTCCAGGTGCAGGTTAGGCTTCTTCAGGAGGGGTCTAATTATTTCTTCCTTTAAAGAGGCCAATGACCTTGAGAAGAAATGGGCATGCCAATCATTTCTTTTATTCCCTAACTCAATGTGTTCATTGTCAGTATTTATCTCTCTCAAATGGCACCACCCATACATGAGAGGAAGATCTCAGCAGGCTTGGCAGAACCGAGAGTTCTCAGAAGAACACTTTTTAAACCCTAAGGGGACGCTTCCAACAGTGCATGTGGTGACATAATGGGAAGTGGAGGCAGAACTAGCAGTGAGTGAGTCCAAGCACAACCATCTTCTGGGACAGGGGAGCTTTAAAGATGTGGGTCAAGATGGCTGACTGCCAACATGATCCATTTTTTCAGGGGCTTCCCTCCATCCTTTCTGTAATGGAAGCTGCCTGATGCTGGACAAGCTCCCACCTGGGAAGGGGAACTCTGAAGGTGTGAATTGAGCTGGTTGACGGTAAGGTCCCCTTGGGACCTTTTTCGGCAAAGGGAACTGGTGCTGGAGGAAAAAAAAAACAGTCTTGCTACTGTTGCACCCTGGGTAGCTATCCATCAATTGGGAGCTCAAGTAAACTGGAAGAAGAAAACTAATGACAAGACAAGGGGAATTTTCAGTTAACAGTCATCCTGAATAAAGATGAATTCAGAGACTTGGAAACACTTTGCAGAAGCTGCTAGGCTGAAGGGGCTTCTTGCAAAAGGGGTGGTTGTTGTCCCAGTAAGTGACTAGCAGCAACTGTGGGCTTACTTAGGTAGGTCAGCTGAGGTCACCAGCTGTCAGACCAAGCACAACTTTCTTCATTGTATATACTGGCACCATATGGATTAAATTTGGAGAGAACCGTGTTGAGGAAGGCAAGTGTGCCTTGATGTTTCAGGAAGAGTCTCTCTTTTCCTGGCTCCCTGGGGTTTTCCCTCTGGGCCTTCACAGCCCCAAGGCTGGAAAATGGAGATTTGCAAACTTAGCCTGGTTCTAACCTATTGCAAGAATAAAAATTGATGCTTGCCACACAGACAGGACAACAAAGGTGCAGGAGCAGGGCCACAATGGCTGCTATTTTTGAGAGACAACTTGACTCTGGAGGAGCCTTTTGAAAGCATCTTGGACCTCTTTGTTTCTTAGGCTGTAGATGAGTGGATTCAACATCGGGATAGCAAGTGTGTAAAAGACAGAGATGATTTTGTCCTGCTGCATGGAATATTTAGAACTGGGCCGTAAGTACATGAAAATGGCTGTCCCGTAGAATACGGTGACAGCCGTCAGGTGGGAGGCACAGGTGGAGAAGGCTTTGTGCCTGCCCTCAGCTGAGCTGATCTTCAGGATGGCTACCAGAATGTACACGTAGGAGACAAGAATGGTCAGGATCGTTGTGGATACAATTACCGTAGAGAAGGTGAAATGAATGATATCCGTGGTTCTTGTGTCTGAGCAGGAGAGCTTTAGGATAGGAGGCACATCACAGAAGAAATGGTTAATAACGTTGGATCTACAAAAGGAAAGATTAAATATGAAAGAGGTCTGAACAGCTGCATTCACACAACCTGTGAGATATGAGGCAGCCACAAGGAGATTGCAGCGTTTGCTGGACATGACCGCAGTATACAAGAGTGGACTGCAGATAGCCGTGAAGCGGTCATATGCCATCATGCCTAGCAGGCAGCATTCACAGGAGACAGAAATGCAGAAGAAGAAAAACTGCAAGGCACATTCAGTGAATGAGATTGTTTTGCTTTCTGCTATGAAGGTCATGAGCGTTCTGGGAACAATGACACTGGAGTAGCCAATGTCTAAGATTGACAGATTGCTTAAGAAGAAGTACATTGGTGTGTGAAGCCGGGAGTCCATCCTGATTAATGCGACCATGCCAAGGTTCCCCACCAGGATCTGCAAGTAAATCAATAAGAATACTGCAAAGAGAACAGCTTGTAGCTTCTGATTCTTTGTAAATCCCAGCAAAATGAATTCAGTGATCATTGTGAAATTTCTTCCTGCCATTTATGTAATGTATACGTTCATCTGCAAACAAGAATATGAGGCATATTGTGACATACAGGCATATGGATCGGATACTTAACTTTTCCCCTTAGCCCCACCTATGTTTCCACGCTCTAAAAAACCCTAGGTTTTTCCTTTAGTATTGAGGTAACCTAAAGAGGTATTTGTAGGAGGGACAAACTTGGATGGTACCAAAGTTCAAAGGCATACAAGATCAATAGTGTACAAGATCAATACCTTTCACAACAGTAATGATTGGCGAGCACAGGCAACCTCCTAATTTTGCAATGTGCTTTTAACAGCAGGTGTTAACTTTCACAGCTGATATTGCCAAGTCCTGTAAAAATGTTGCCCTAGTGGATATAGGTTGGAAAATGGATTTGCTGTAAGGTCTAGCCCCTGGTTTATGAGCTTTGCCTTTTATTGCTTGCAATATTGAGGCATAAATTAGAACCAGTGACAAACCCATATGCCAGCTTTGCTCCACTCAGGCAACAGGATTATATCCCAGCTGTACTCATGCTTTAGTATCATATACATCATCACCTGCTAACCATGCCTTCTCTGTTTATATTGCACAAACAGATCTAAATGCTAAAGGATAATTTGATATCAATTGGACATCAACAATGGCAATGTTCAGAAAATGGAGAGGAATTCAGTCTCTCAGGATACTCTATTGCTGCTCCCAAGGTCACCATAATTCAACAAGAAACACTGAATATGAGACACCAGCACAAAACAATTTACCAGCAAATTTGGCTGTGCTCATTGAGAGCAAGGATTCCTCCATCACCGCAGTTATTAGATCGACATAGTGCAGCTGGGAAGACTGTAGCCTGTTAGCCTTCTACTTGGAAGAATAATGCATGGGGAGGAGGCAACCGTACGTCTTGGTCCTGCCTGTCCTCCACACTTTGGGTGGAGGCCTGAAGGGAAAGTCGTTGGACTTTCACAGTCTCAAGCAGGTGGTTGGGAGCCCAGTCATGTAGAAGAAACATCTGGCTCCCCTTTCAGACCTTCACTCTCCAAGATCCTGAGTTTCTTTCCTTCTCCTTCTCCATCTCTTTCTCTCCTTTCCTTCCTTTTAGCAATAGGAAATGCATATGCATATTAAGGATCTAATATTTCTAGACTGCCATTATATACAAACCCTATGAGACAGACTAGACTCACCTAAGCAATTCCCCAGCAATATTCAGAGCACAGTTTGCAGCACTGCTAAGATTTCTTGGCATTAACTCTCACCCTAAACACATGGGAGAAAAAGAAGCACCATTCTAGCAAACACATTTTTGAGATTATGAAGGTAGCTGTCTTCAGGTAGGATGACTCTTGAATGGTGCCTGAGGAGATGCTGCATCTGCTTATGTTTGAGGGAGAGTGAAGAGGTCTTTGCATGAAAGAGAGACATATTTCATTCTTCGGCCCCAAAGAGATTTTGCATAAGTGAATGTGAGCTGTTTCATATTTGTCCCACAGGTATGTCAAAACAAAGAGCCCTCAGGACATTGGCCATGAAGTCACAAGTAGACAAACTCATTAACCTTCTCTTTCTGTCCAATTATAGCAAACAGCTTTTGTTCTTTTTAGCATCCAGTTTGTCTGATAGTTTTCCATAGTGAACAAGCCTACCCTTATTAGGGTAACTATCAGTAACTATTAGTGGGGAATCATCAGGTTGGCGACCAGTGACGAGCGGGGTCCCCCAGGGCTCTGTCCTGGGACCAATCCTGTTCAATCTTTTCATCAATGACCGGGAAGAGGGGGTGACCAGTCTGCTGATCAAATTCACAGATGATTCTAAAATGGGGTCAATGGGCACAACTGAGAAACAGGTACTCCTGATCCAGAAGGATCTGGACAGACTATGGAAGTGGGCAGGAGACAACAGGATGGCGCTCAATGTGGATAAGTGCAAGGTCTTGCACTTGGGGATTAGGAATGGGCATCATAAGTACAGGTTAGGGGACAAATGGCTGAAGAGCAGCACTTGTGAAAGGGATTTCAGGGTGCTGATTGACTACAGGCTAAGCATGAGTCAGCAGTGTGACATGGCAGTCAAGAGGGTGAACACCACCCTTGGATGCATAGCCAGAAGCATGTCTTCAAGGTCGAGAGAGGCATTACTGCCACTCTGTATGACGCTGGTACGGCCGCAGCTGGAGTATTGTGCTCAGTTCTGGGCCCTCATTACAAGAGGGATATAGCCAGGTTGGAATTGATGCAGTGAAGGGCCACAAGGATGGTGGCTGGTTTGCACAGTAAGCCATATGAGAAGAGACTGAGGGAACTGGGTCTTTTCAGCCTTGAGAAGAGGTGACTCAGAGGGGACCTGTTAGTGACATATAGGTACATGAAGGGGTATCACATGGAGGTGGGTCATGACCATTTTCCCCCCACAAATGAGGGCAGAATGCATTCCAATGGAGCAAAGCTCAGGGAACCAAGGTTCAGTTTAGATCCCAGGAAGTACTTCCTGATGGTTAGGACTTCAAGGGTATGGAATGGGCTTCCATGGGAGATGGTTGAAACCCCATCAGTGAGGATGTTTAAGGATAGGCTGGACATGCACATGGTAGGCATGTCATGAGTGGAGCCAACTGGAGCCAGGGGTCAGACTAGATGGCCCAGGACCCTTCTGTCTTACTCCATGTTTCTTTGAAATGCCCCTGTGTTGGGATATAAAATGGTTGCTGACAATGGAGACAATCCATCCTCATGGCTGCAGCGCTTTTTCCCTCCCAGTCCATCTCTGAGCCCTGAGTGTATCATGACCTACAACTTAGGCAACCAAGTTGTGTCTAAAAAGGCTAAAGTAATCAATAAGTGAAGCACCAAGAAACCAAACAATGTGGCACTCAGGTCAGTGTGAATGGAACACCAGAGGTCTTGGGAGTGGGGTTAGTTGTGACGGTGGAATGTAATAAATGCACCAGAATAAAGACGAATGAGAGAAATGGGAAAAAGAATATGCCAATGAGATATTATTTGAATATTCTTTATTGTTCTGGTCTGTGTGTGGTTTAAAAAAGAGCCAGACTGAGATAGATGAGGAAATGTTCTATTTGGAGCCAGTACAAATCCTTAGTCAGCTGGGACGTATTGAAGGATAGGATAGAAATGTAGTCTCAGTGGTAGTAATGCTATGGTTATAAATCATTCAGAGCTGTCTAAACTTTGTGTAGATATTAAAAGGAGCAGGAGCAGGAGAAAAGGAAAAGTGAATGAGGGGCAAGAGGAAATTAATGCAAGCACTGGAGCCACTGTACTTTCATGGCTGATGAAGGGAGAGGTTGGCGACCATTTTCTTCCTGATGAACATAGCCAGGTTGCCAAATGCTCCTCCTGAGCATCAGGGGCTGCAAAGCCCCAGTGGCCCTTGGCTTCTTGGCCAATGGCAGAGGTCAGAAACAATGCCTTCTATCAGCTTGGCTGTTCTAGGTACTTCCTTTACTTATTGAAAATGTAACAAGTAAGGCCTTAATGTGGATAGAGTACATTATGGACTTCAAGGGCCAGCTTGTTGGAAGGCAACCTAACAGTGTGAAGGCTGAAGGGTGGTGACATGCAGCCCTCTCCCAGCCAGATCTTCAATAAACAGAATTTTTATCAGGAGTTGTGCATGCCAGTTCTTCGGAGAAGTGCTGCTTTTATAATGACCCAGAACAACTCTTTTGGACCTGAAGCTCCACCAGGGATCCCTTTCTTTTTGTTGTTACCACACAACAATTCACTTTGACAGCACCCTGAATCCAGCTGCAAGTACTTGAGACTGAAACTGCAGGATTAAGGATACAAATTGCGTGGAAAGCAACAGAACTCATGATTGGGGAATCGTGGCTGGAATTGGGCCAAAAGACCCATAGAAAGCCACAGTGCTTTAATTAGTCAATGGTGATACCTTGTTGCATTGGTTTCAGTGGGACTTGACCACAGTTAGCTTTAGTTGAATCAGGACCATTATTATGATGCTTCACCAAGGTTCCCCAGCTCCCACATGTAGATAAAAGCATTTGAAAAACAAACATAATAATGAGTGGAGCAATTTATTATAATCCTCAATTACTGAATGCTTTGGGGCAAAGTTATTTTATCCACTCTTAGAATTTCAAACAAAGCTTAATGTGTCTGTCATAAGAAAGCTGTAGAAAATGCTAGATTATATAATTCAATCAGGAAGAAAGTCTGCAACTGATGCAGAAAATAATAATCCTTTTAGGGACATCAATCAATAAGACCAGTCTGGAGGGCTTTGAAATGTGTTGTCTAAATATTGCTTCCACTGATAATCACTGATTACAAGTAACCTGACTAAGTATTTTGAATTACCAGTTGATATGTATGTAGGTGAGTATGTACGAGGCAAACCCTGAGGACCACAAACAAGAGTATTGTGTATTACTTAAGCTGAGATGCTGGCAAATCTCTCTACATTCAGGGCCAGACATGAGCTTTGGAACTTTGTAATGCTCACCTCACAGAAGAATTTCAGTCCCCAAATTCTTTTGCACTAGGGGATCTTTGTGAGAGGGAATGTGGTTGTTTCCCATTCAGATTGTTCTTCTGTACAGCCTGTTTATGTCAAAGGCTTTGCAGGGTCAAGAGATATCTGTTTATCAAAGTGGAGAGGGAAGGGAATCAAATTCAAATTAGCCCCAAATGAGCCAGCAATTTCTCAGTTTTGGGGTGGAAAGGCTCTCATTTCTGTCTCAGTCCTATGCAAGCCACCTGTCTTATTTCATTGCGGCTTCTGCCAGCTCAAACAAGGAGGCATAGAGTTAGGTGGCATCCAAAATAAGTTGGGAACAGAGCAGGTTCAGAGCCCCACCCAAAGTTGCAGGGACTGTAGTGGAGGCTGTGGACTAAGATTCAGGACCATGGAGAGCAATCCAGCAAAGAAACGAAAGACCTGTTCTTTTACCAAGACTTCTGCTTCTGGATTCTTTATGGGATTAAGATGGGCTCCTTTGCATGTATTTTTTGGAGGGGGGAAATGGTGTTTTTCTTTATTGCACAACCACCAGGAGGCACTGTGATATGGGAGAATTGCACAAATAAACCAAGTTTTCAAGCCACAATTGAAGGCTATACCAGACTTTCATCCTGATTTGGGTGTGGGGTGGAAAACCTCGCTAAAATAGTTGCAAATAATGGAAAAAGCAATGGAGTGTTATGGTTTTGTGTGAAGCATCTCTGAACAGCCATGAGTGAGGGATCATGAGCACACAATAAATGCCTCATATTGAAAGACTCAAGGTACCCAAGGATGGGCACAGAGCAAATCGACAGGGTGCTTCCTCCCGAGAGAGGGCTCCTGGGACAACCAATCCCAAGGCAATGTGCAGCAGTCGATGTCCCTTATTTTCTGCAGGATGAAAAGCATGGAAGAAGTACTGGGAAAATATAGGAGGGCCATAAGTGGAAGCTGACAATGTTTGATCCCCTGTAAAATTCTGTGAATGAGGCAAGGCAAAGTTGCTATGTAAGCCTCATCTGGAAGCACTTGGGGTTTTATAACCAGACCAACAGAGTCCTGGGAGCTCCACTTCCCCATATCCTGCTACAACTAGGGCCACAGTTCCACGTTTGAGCAAGTGCTTTGCATGCTAAGATTCCCTTGTTCAGTCTCCTGCAAGTGTCAACACTCTGGAGAGCCAATGCCTGTCAACATGAAGCAAGGCAGGCCTGATGCTGTTAAGGCAGCTTCCTGCAGGCAGGGCTCTTCGCCTGTTCCTGTTTTCCCCACCCTCAAAAACAGGCAGGATCCAGGTATGCCTTTGGGGGCTAACAAGCACAGGCCACACACTTCAGCTGGGAGGAAAATTATGAGTTATTTCATTAGCAAAAATGGAATAATCAATGAAATATTAATGCAATCTCTTGCACAAAGGCTGCACTAGTTCGTTGATGAGAATGGTTCACATTAATGCCTGAATGTTTTTCAATAGTATAATCAAGGGAAAAAAAAACATTGGTGTCTTATGCATCTAACACATAATATCACCCTTTCACCTAAATATGCTTTTAGGGTCATAGAAAGGTGCATTAAATCCCCTACCACTTTCATAGCAAGTCCATCCATTTTTACAGGAAAAACGTTTGGAATAGTGGTTTTAATGTTTGTGATATAACTAAAGGAATTTTCCTTCTTACGTAATTGCAGACTGCACTGTAGCATAAATTACCATACAACCCTATTGTATGGTAACATGCTTGGAATCCTAGCATGCCTCATACCTGGTGCTTGTGTTAGAAAGCAATTGCATTACAATAGCTTATGTGCTGAGAAAACACAGCCTTTTGATTTCTTTCATTAGTGTCAAAAAACTCTAACAAGCAAACAAAGCTAAGTCATACATGCTACTTTTACTTCCATGGTGCCATCTTGTCTACCATACGGCACATAGCATCCTTCATGTCTTTATTTCTGAGGCTGTAGATGAGTGGGTTGAGCAGGGAGATCACTAGAGTGTAAAACACAGAAACTATTTTATCCTGGTCCATGGAGACCCTGGAGCCAGGCCGAATATACATGAAGATGATGGTGCCGAAGAAGATGGTGACGGTGGTCAGATGGGAGGCACAGGTGGAGAAGGCTTTGAATCTGCCCTGTGCAGAGTGGATCTGCAGGATGGCTACAGCAATGGCAACGTAGGAAGCCAAGACAATCAGAAAAGTTGTCAGTGCAATTGTAGCAGATAAAACAAAATGCACAGCATGGGTAACATGGGTGTCTGAGCAGGACAACTTAAGCATTGGAGGGACGTCACAGAAAAAATGACTAATAACATTCGAACTGCAGAAGTTCAGACTAAATATAAAAAAGGTCTGGAGAGTCGAACTTGTAAAGCCACAGGCATATGCAGCTGCTACTAATGTGGAGCAAAACTTCTTTGACATGGTAGTGAAATATAGCAATGGGCTGCAGATGGCTGTGTAGCGATCATAGGCCATCACAGCCAGAAGGCAACCTTCAGTGGTTATAAAGACAGCAAAAAGGAAAAATTGCACTGTGCATCCCAAGAATGAAATGGTTGTATTCTTGGCCACCAAGGTTTTCAACAGCATGGGGGCAATGGCAGTAGAGTAGCCCATGTCTACAATGGAGAGGTTTCTGAGGAAGAAGTACATTGGCGTGTGAAGCTGAGCATCAATCCTAGTTAAGACGATTATGCCAGTGTTCCCCACCAGTACAATCAGGTAGATTCCCAGGAACAGGATGAAGAGGGGGACCTGAAGCTCTGGGTGGTCCATGAATCCCATGAGGAGGAATGTTGTCACAGCTGTGTGGTTTTGAGTCATTGTATGTTCTACTCTAATGGATAGCAGGAGAGGAAGAACATTTGCAGCAGGATTGCTATGAAAGTGCATTGAAATGAATGAATGAATCAAAGTCAATAATACCTTTGAAGTGATAATCAAGGCATGAACCAGCCTTGGGTGTGACAGTTATTGGTACTTCCATAATCTATTGAAATTTGTGGCAAATTTTCCTTTATTGTTTAAAGGATCTTACCCATGGTAATCTTTCTAAAGGTATACCATATAAGACAAACTAGCTGTACTCAGGAAAAAAAAGCTGCCACTAACTTTTTTTAAATCTCAAGAAGAAATTAAGGTTTCGGTTAATGCTTGACAGTGTTCCCTTTCCTCTCCTGGCTGATAAATGACAGCCCTCTGCACACCAGCTTTGGCTTGCATCTCACCCTCTCAAAGCTGGGAGGGAAGGCGATATATGTGGTGGTTCCATCTTGCAGTTAAAGGAGGCAGAGGCATCAGCTTGCTTGTGGCTGAAAGAGAAAGCAAGTGAGCCACTTCAGAGGTGAAAAATGCATTCCTCATTCTATATTAAATTGTGTAAAGCACTTTATAACATGTGAGAGGCCTACCTACCCACACACCTCTCCCTCTTCCTTTCCCCCGTCCTCCTAATGATGATGATGATGGGGAACTTTTTCATTTTGGGAGAACAGATTTCCCTCCATTACAGAATGAGTTCCAGCTGCCCAATCCCGTTCTGTTTAATACCATTGGTGGGGATAGCAGATTTATTATAGGATAAGATTTTGTGAAGAACAGCCTGTTTCCTTAGATGAATGGAGCATTATCCTCCATTGGCAGTATAGGCAGTGCTGCTCTTTGGGTTTTACCAACCCCCCAAACTTGGATCTCATGAAGGGAAAGAGCTGCTGTAGCCCTTGCAAGGACAAAGTGCTCTGTAATGAAGACAAAAAAAAAAAAAAAAGACAGCTGCACTGATGTCTATGGTTTGTGGGGTTTTGGACAGAATCTGTCTTTATCAATCACAATTCTTACTACTTTTGAAATAATGCTTAAAACTCTTGGCATTTCACTTACACAGAGAATATCTTGCCTTCACTATAGCTTCAGTTTACTCTTCCATTCCAGGGAGCAGAAATTGGGACTTAGGTCTACCCCCTACCATTGACAGCCATCCAACTCCAAGGTAGTGGTGAAGCAGGAACTAGCCACAGCATAGGTTCAGCCCCCATCTTGCCTCAGGATTGCATTTGTGAAGGGCATAGCATTTTTCCAAGCTGTTTTCTGGCAGTTTGGAACTTGACTGAATGAGGAAAGCCCTTAAAGTTCTTGAGTTCTTTTCTCCACTCACCTTGCTACCCATATTTTATTGTTGGCAGCTTTCTGTGGGAGAGCACGGCCATCATACAAGCATTTTCACACCCAATGGCTTCTGTGGGATGGATGCCTGGATGTCACCATCTCTTCAAACACAGCATAGACATCATTTCCACAACAGCACTTGTCTTGTGAGAAGATGGTGGTTTCTTACTGCTGTTATTTCCAAATAACTTTTTAATATTTTATGTTTGCCCCATGGAGCCCAGAGTGTGAACGCGAGCTGTTGGGATGTTGTAGTCCTCTGCATGATCTGCTTTGACTGTGAGGGTTCTGTGGAACACCCTTGTAGAAGTGCCATGGTAGCCATCAGCTAGTATCCAGTGCATCACTAGTGACCAATGTCTCAGCTCTTCCATCTTCACGCAATAGCATGTTATGCCCCTACAAATAATCCTTTAATTACTTAATGCTTTTAGAAGGCCAATCAGCCTTTGATGTGTCACAGCAGTGTGAAAGAGCTCCATCCAGCCTTTCCATCCTTCCCTCCTCTGACACACAAGTAGGCTACCCATCAATGCATGAACCTCCTTTGTTTGTTTCTCCTGTGGTGTAATGCTTAGAAGACTATATTGATTTCTGCAGCTCAGGTCAACAGCATTTTAAGAAGGGTAGGACTGTGACTATAACCGATCATGTGCTATTCTTCTAACAGAAAGGCCAACTTCCTATTCATTTGTGAGGTTGGTATGGCCAACCCTTTCTCCCAGCCAAGTAAAATTGCACATCGACGGGTTTGCTGGATTGCATTCAATACAAACAGAATGAGAAGACATTGCAATGGAGTTTTAACTCTCTCCCTTCAATGCCATTGTGATAGGATTATCTCTTATTAATGTCAACCTGCATTTGTATATGGGTTGAAGTATACAGGCTGATTGAAGCCCAGTGAAAAAATAAATAATCCAGTTGCCTATAAATTTGACTCTGCATTTCTGCACTGCAACTTTATGTGCCAGCTGCTTTCAAGTCACAAGAAACCTGGAGGAAGTATCATTTGGATGCAACTTCATTATAAGCCTGCCAAACTACCTAGCTTGCCAATAGAGGGTGCAAGGGGTGATGGGGCAGGAAGCAATCCAAAATAAATTCTAGATCATTAATTTGCTTCTAGAGAATCGAACTGTTCATTGATCTCACTAATAGAAATAACATTTCACAAGTGTTTGAGAGTATATTAATTTGATAGCCACCTCACCTGCAAACAGGATGGATGTCATCCCCAAAGCCCAAGAGCAAGACTTGTTGATGGAATCACTAATTTTATAGTTGCCTTGGTATCCACTGAAAGCCAAATCCTTGAAACTTGCTGGTGAGGCCCATATCCTTAGTATGCCCTGAATGACCTCTGAGGAAATCACCTGAGGGCATCTTACCTGGGAATTTGTTCAGTGCTCCTGCTATTTCTCCTTAATTAGTTTCATACAGAATGGTTCACCCTTGATTCAGTCCACAGTCTTCATTAGTTACTTTCTTCTAATTTGTTCAAAGGAAAGCTCAATGATTAAGTGGACCGTTCTCAAAGGAAGCCAGCAATGCCAACATAGTTAATGAGAGAGAGCTTCTGAAAAGTGTAGGATCCTGAACTACTCAGCATGTTGATTCATACTCAACTGTGAAATGCGGACATCTTGCATCCACAAACATGGATTGCGTTAAGAGCCTCTTAGCATGAAGTGCATAACTTGGCACTCTGCCAAGTCTTCTTTCATTTTCTTTGTGGGAAGACCAGAGTATCCTTCCTATTACATTCCCCTTCCCCCCCCCCCCCCAAAGGTTTTCCTCTTGGCCTTTCTGTATGCTCCCACATGGCCCATTCCACAACACAAGCTGGCTCTGTGGCGCAAAGCAGAATTATGAAAATATTTCAGGCTTCTGTAGTGACTAACAGGGCCGTACACAAAAACACCAGACTTTCCTTGCTCTGCAAAGGCTACACAAGTGGATGGGAAACTCCTAAGTGGCCCGGGAGGGTGAGGACATCATGAAAAGGCCCTGCAAGCATTCATTCATGGGTGAGGGATCCTGAACATAACATATGTGCCTCATGCAGAGAAGCTCGGAGACGTCGGGGAAGGCGATGGCTCCTTGCTACTTGCATTTCCAGTGGCAGACCGTGTGCTATGTAAGCGGGGCACGGCGGACCTTCAGTGACTGGGATCTCCGAGGCTGTAGACAGGCACTGCTTATGGTGGGTGCATTGATTTCCTTCTCTGGGCAAAGAGGTTGGGTAGGGTTTTCAAGAGTTTCAAAGACCTTGCCATCCCTTTGGCCAGATGCCACAGTGAGGCAAAAAGCCTGCATGCACCGGGCTGGTACAACTTGTGATCCGGATGGCCCAAAGATTTTCAGTGCCTGGGAAGAGCAGCTGACCAGTGCTTTATGGCATCTAAGGCTGAAGATGGCCAAGCCCTTGGTGGGGTGCTACACATGGATATCGGGTTTGGTGGGCTGTAGGCAGTGATAGGCAAACATGCCAGTCTTAATCTCACGCAGATGTTTGTTTTTCCATGGCTAAATTCATTGAATTCCATTTCTGCCTTGGGCTGAGAAAGTTTGTCTTAGTCCAAATGAAAATTCACATGTATTTGGATGCATACTTTTCAAATATACAGATTTTTTTGTATAACTCCGTTTCAAATGCATTTTTGTATGCACTTGTCCAAATGAGTGCATCTGTGTCAAGTAATTTTTCAATATTTTCCCCTGCAGGCTCTTCAAACTGCACATTTCAGGTTCATAAAAAGTTTGTGTGCATGTTTTCCCAAATATGTGCTGTTTTGGTATTCATTTTCTTTTAAGAACTGCATTGCAGTTGTAAGACATGTGCAGATTTTGCTGACTAAGGCCTTCCAATTTGTTTTGAGCTGCAGGAATGTGTGAGCTTGGCAAATTTATGTTGAAATGCTAATCAAACACATTTCTCCTGTATTCCTAGTCACAAGCTGTGCTGCCTGCTAGCAATGAAATGATTCATTAGTGCAGATACTGATGCAGAAGTGCCTTCTGGTTTGTCGGAAAATGTAAAATGAAAGAATTTCTCATCCTTACATAGATATTATAACTCCAAACATTTTTCCGTGCCCACCTGGTAAGGTTTCTATATTGTTGGAGTGTACTTTTGGCAATTGATTGGATTGGGAATGCAATCAATTAATCAATCAATATAGTAGGTTCCTGCAAGAAAGATTGGAACCAAGCCTCCATGATAACATGTATTTTATTAGTATGTGTATATTTATTTACATGTATAAAATATTATCTGCAGAAGCAGCTAAGATGTCAATAACAATTTTATTTATTTATTTTTATTTTTTATTTGGGGTATTTCTAGGCTGTCCAATCACTCTGAGTCTCTAGACAGCTCACTACAAAATTGATAAATACAACAGTAAACAATTTTGCATTGTTTAGGGGTAAAGGGGCAAAGGATAAAGATAAACCTGGGCCAGACCATTCTGCATGGATCATGCAGGTATTTACTCTCCTTATGGGGAAACTTGCCAGCTGGGATAGAATGTGGGTCGGAAGGAGGGAACAGGGAGCTAAAGGGGGCATTCCGCCCTGACAATACAGGAGCTTGCATGGCACCTCGGTTGTTGGAGGGCTGACTGTGCAGGCTTTTGATATCTAACATCAGTGGGCTTGCTTGAAGTCATGCTTGTCAGACTGTGTTGATCCCTGCTTCCTCTCCCAGCTGCAAGGCTCTTCGCCTTTTGCATCTTTTGGGGTTCCTCTTCACTGCTTCAGGGCTTGATTGGATAACTCAGGCAGAGCATTGGAAAAGTGGCCGTGAGGGGGACCCTCTCTTTCACCCCCCTCCTAGCCCCTGGCGGCTGCCTGCCCTGCTGGTGGAGCAGCACCCAAAGTTTTCCTACATGAGGCATTTGCGGCCTGGTCATGATTCTTTGGCTGTGGTTGTTTACAGGTTCTTTAGACAATGCCGTGATTCTCCAGTTCCACAGCGCTTTCCTGTGGTTTTTAGAGCAGGGAAATGGAGTATTATTTCTAAAAGAAAAGGTCTTTTTCCTACCTGTCTAACTGTGATATTCTGCTATCACACAGTGCCACCTAGGAGATATAGAGTGGACAAGAAGAAAAAGGGAAAGCTCTTTGTGCAGGGCTTTGACCTCAGTGCAGTGATTAACAGGCGAATGCCAAAAAGCTCCAAGTGACAGGCACCGAAATGGGGGGGGGGGGTGGAGCAGGGGGAGAGAAAACCTCCTCCCTCAAATTAAAAAACAAGCTGGGGAACACAAGGCTTGTGTCTGAGGCAAACATTGCAAGTAAAAAGGTTTCTGTTCTGCGCCAAGGAAAGGGAATGTAGGCGGCATTTCCTTTGTCAGTGCATCAGTTGCCAAGGGCCCCCCAGCCTTCTTCAGCCAGATGTCTGCCAAATCTGTTGGGCGATAAGTTGCACCAACCCAAACAGCATGCTGTTGGGGATGATGGGATTTGTAATCCAACATATCTGGAGGCACCAGGTTGAAGAAAGCTGTTCAGCCCAATATCTTGTAAGGGACTCAGGTATTCCTTTTATGTATTTCATTTTTTAAAAATGGGGTTGCAGCCAAATTCAGGTATATAGAACTAGGTCTAGCAGGAGTAGACACCCCCCGCCCTATTATTTCCTTCCCAGGGCAGATCCCTGAAAATGTTACACATGAGTTGGAGGACTGCCATAAATGGGACAAGATGTAATGTGTGTATATATGTGTGTGTGTGTGTTGGGGTGGTGGGGGTGAATTTCTGAAAATCAGCTGGACAGCAAATCCAGCCTTTCGGTATATGAAAGATTAACCCTATATTTCTAAGCTCCTGTTAAGTGAAAAGCCCACACAACATGAGCCATACATTCCCATATGATAACATTTTGTGCCATGATAAAAGAGCAAAAATTAATAAAATCACCAAATACCAAAAATAAAGCATCCAATATAGACACTTATTTAAACTGAAAAAACAATTTCAGCTAAAAGCCAACAACAGTCCCATGAAACACACTTTGGAAAAGGCAAGAAAAAACACAGACCTTGGGGGATCTTTTTCATAGACACAGGCATACTATTTTTGCTGGCATGATGCCATCTTGTCTACCATCCTTCACATCTTTATTGCATCTACTCGCAGCATCCTTCACATCTTTGTTCCGCAGGCTGTAGATGAGTGGGTTGAGCAGGGAGATCACAAGCGTGTAAAGCACAGAAACTATTTTGTCCTGCTGCATTGGGAGACTGGAGCCAGGACGAATGTACATGAAGATTTATTTTATCATTTATTTATTAAAATATTTATAGGCCGCCCCATCGCACTGAAGCCTCGGGGCGGCTTACAACAAGATTAAAATACAAAAATGAAATAAACAATATTAACATATTCCGCCCCCTCCCCATTACCCTCGGTGCATCTCGGCAAACAAAATAAAATAAACCATAACTTAAACCCTAAAACCCCCAAAATAAATAATAAACCCAATAAATAAATCAAACCAACCACCAAAACAACAAGATGATGGTGCCGAAGAAGATGGTGACGGTGGTCAGATGGGAGGTGCAGGTGGAGAAGGCTTTGACTTGGTCCTGTGCAGAGTAAAAAGAATGATGAAGCAGAATCACACTACTATGACCAAGTTTAGCCTCGTAGGTTTCATGGACCACCCCGCGCTTCAGGTCCCGCTCTTTATCTCACTGTCATGTCGAATAAGCTGCGTACCATGTTGGTGGTAGCTGCATATGCCTGCGGCTTTGCAAGTTCCACTCTCCATACTATTTTCATATTCAGCTTGTCCTTTTGCAGTTCAAATGTCATTGACCATTTTTTCATGCCAGCGTTCCCCACCAGCGCGGCGACGTAGATTCCCAAGAACAAGATGAAGAGCGGGACCTGAAGTGCGGGGTGGTCCATGAAACCTACGAGGGTAAACTTGGTCATAGTAGTGTGATTCTGCTTCATCGTTCTTTTTACTCTGTAACAGGGCTTGTTCGTTTGCTTGCTTGCTTGCCATAATAAACAAGCATGGTTATGGCAAGATGGCTGCTTTGAAGGCATTTTATTGTCCCCTCTCTCCTTAACCTGAATTGTGCAATGTCATTGATCTTATGTAGCTGGATTGCACTGAAAGTCTTTTAATGCATTGAATATTAGAAGAAGTTCTTTGTTTTTTTGTTTGTTTGTTTGCTTATTTCTTTGCTTGTTTGAGTAGATGATGGATTGCAAGGTGCCTGGCAATCTACAAAATGGAATCAGAATAACAAACAAACAAATAAAATTGGGACCACACAGAGTTTCTCTGGAGTTAAAAACAAGCAGTTAAAAACAATGTACATGATGTCATTAATTTAATATATCATTTGACCATCAGTTTCACTGATTTCAGTGGAGCTTGCTTTCTGGTATTCTTGATGGTAGACTGTGGGTACTATAATAACATTTGCTTGCCTTCCTCTTGAATAATATTGGGAGTTTCTGGATTAAGAGATCTCACTGCTAACAATCAGGAGACATCATGCAGCTATTCCTTGAATGCCATTTTTGGTAGAATGGATGGAAATGTGTAAATCAATTAGTCAATCACTCAATCAAATGTCTCATCTGTTTTTCATAATGGATATTCCACTGTCAAGAAAAAGATGGAAGAAACTGGGAGAATATATTAAGGGTGGAAGACTTCGTCATCTGGACCGCCACCAGAAGCTCTGAAAAACCCTGTGAAGGAGGCAGGTGTTTTTACCCTAAAAGCCCCATCCGGAAGCACCCATCTCGCAGCAGCTGATGTTTGATGCTCTACCCTAACTCCACCACAACGCCTCTGATTTCTGACTTAAGGCAAAAAGAAGCAAAAAATTAACAAGCCAGCAAAACAGCAACAAGAACCCAGCCTGGTAAATGACTTCATGTGAGATGCACTGACAAAGTCAATCTCAAATATAAGTGTAGCAAAACACAAGCACTGCCTTAAGAATTTGCTGTCAATAACAGAGCCGCAAAAAGAACAGAGGCAGCCTGCCTGCTGCCCTACCCACAAACATCCTTGAAGTATTTCTGGAAGCCCTGAAGCTAAAAACTCGATATACAGTAGCGGTGCAAAACCTGTAGTCCTCCAGATGATTTAGCCTACAACTCTAATCAGCTCTCACCATTCATGGCTGACTATTGCTGGTGGAAGTAGTAGGCCAAAATATCTTGATGGTGCCTACTCTGTTTGTAAGTATTGTATTGTATTAAGATATTTTCATACAAAGCAGTTACAACCTCTATTCTACTTTAGTTGCCTCTATAATACTCACTTCTCATGTCCCCGTCCTTCTTGTTCCTTCTTTGAACTCCTCTTCCCTGACTTCTGAGTTCCACGCACCAGCATTTTTTCTTTCCTCTTACAGAGTCAAAATAAATAATGGACTCAGGAACCAATCTTAGGGCTCCTGGGAGGATCTGAAAGCCTTCCCTTGGTGTCCGTCATTGCTCTACCAGCAGAAACTGTGGGCTGTTGGTTCTGCATCAGTACTGTTCCACATGTGGTACCAATTGCTCTGCTGGTTTGTAGTACTTAGGTATGGATGCCTTGCTGGTAAGTTTAATTCCTCTACTCCTGTAATGCCTCCATTTGGGTCTGTGCTCATTTGTGAACTTCAACACTGTGTCCTAGGTATCTGACGGGATGAATATATATAAAATGTGGGCAGATAGTTCACCATCCCAATAAGAAGCTATGCTCCTCTGACATCCCATGGTCATCTCCTCTAGCTTCCCTGCTCTGGCTGTAGCCCTCCTGATATCATCAAATGCCTAATGCACTTCTCAGCTGAAGAATTTTCTCAGCATTCAGTTGATCCCATCCCAGCTTAATGTGATGGTCCCATATTGCTTCTTCCTGATCCTCCTCCTACCTTTGATAAAAAATATGCTTGGCCAAAATTTTGATGCCTCAAAACCTGGCTTAGCTGGTGCCTCAACACCTGGAACATAGTCTACATGGGGGTACTTAGTCAATGGTACCTTCCAAAGGGGTTGAAGGGACTGGAAGGTTTGCCTAGCTCCAAACCCATTTTTCACATCATGAACTGTACACAACTGTGCCTGGTACATGTCAGGTAGTACAACCTCAGTCATCCGCAGAGGATAGTGGGTTCCTTGCTCTATGGCTTTAAGGGATCAATGCAGATTCTCACTTTGCCTTACAGCTTTCTTACCGTTACTTGACTGCTGACCTATTTGTGCTTATGTCAATTGGTGTGATGGCTTCTCTTCTCCAGGTTTCTCAAGTCTTTCTTCATTAGCTCCAGAAGAGCTAGAGCAAGAATCCAAGCCAGGATCCCACTGTGGAATGCCATCCAAGCATCAGCATGGCCTGACATGCAACAGCCACTAAGGCCAGGAACCACTGGTAGTGTGCCTGGCAAGGAATGGTGGAGAGATGTCAGAAGTCCTGCCAACAAGCCATGGGTGGCGGCGGCTGAGGATCTCCATTCTCCAAAAACTTGGCAGGACCTGGAGAGGCTGTCAGGGTCAGGAATTACACAATTTGCACTCAGCGTCATAACATGTGAAAGACCTGAGAGTAGGTGTTTGATTTCTTTTGTATTTTGAGAGAGGCTCCAGGGGCGAGTGCAACATTATGGCAAATAAAAGGGCATGTGTGTTCATATATACTTTTATACGTTTGGCATGTTGTGCATTTGTGTTCACAGACTTGGACCTGATCACCTAGACGTACAGTAGCTCAACTTTGCATCCAGACTGTTAGACTATGGGGAAATGTAAGATTTTCCATAGGACTTAAACCAATATGTGGAGTTGTGCCAGGACCTTTGAAATACCAACAATTTGGCCCATGTTAAGAAAAACTGCAGTGTTGAAATTGTGGCAGCAATGCAAGACTCCACAGTCTAGAATCTTTACAGAGCTTTCAGTCCCAATAAATCTGAGAATTAATGCAGAAGACAGACACAAAGTCACAAAGTCCTGTTTTGAGTTCTAAGACAATCTTACAGGTGGGAACAAGGAACAGTCCAGCAGGATTATCCCAGGAAGACTCCCCAACACATGGAATTCTAGACTTACAAGAATTCTGGGTTCAGGAGTATATTTCCTGACAGCGTCCCAAGAACATGGGTGTTTAAGCAAGCCAAAATCTTAGGGCACAGGTGTAGTCCAAGCAAAGGAGTCTTCCAGGAGTAGAGATGTATCCATGAAGCTTTTTGGCCTCCTCAACAACTTTCAAACAGAGTTGGGTTACCTAGAGTCTTTGTCAGTCCACCAATTCTGGCAGGAAAACATTATGAACTGTGCCTAAATGGATATCGCTCCTTTGTTCTCTTTAGCTGACTTTGCCAACCTTCCCCCTTTCTCAACTGATATCTGCTAATTGCCCACAAAAAAATCTCTCAGGCTCCTGCACTTTAGGCACCTCTACCAAAGCCACATTGTGCAGCTAGGAAGCAGTGTTGGATTCCTTGGGCTGACATCTCACTGGGATATCAGGCAGAAGTGAACTCCAACCCTTCCTACATTCTGCAGCAGGCCCTAAAACAGCCTCCTCCTCCTCCTCCTCCTCCTCCTCCTCCTCTGATTCTACCTCCAGGGCCAGGGCAACAGGGACAAGGAGGGGCATGACAGGCTGTATCCAGCTGGTTGTATCCAATCACAGTCTGACAACTCATTCATTTCATTGACTTTGCTCTATATTGCACTAGCACTGGATACAACCCATGGCGAGCGATTATATGCAACCCAATGCACAGCAGTTTTACATAGCATGTCATGGCAAGCAAGATTTGCAACCAGAGAAATGGAAATGTGATATTTTTAAGTTAGGAATGCAAATTCTGATTTATGACAGTCTGAATCTGATTTGACTTTGGGGTAGCTAATTCCACTGAAGAAGCCAGCAAATAAACCAGAGATGAAGAGAAGGAGGATTAGTTAAGCTGCTTTGGCTTCCTTGCAAGAAGGGGGAAAAGGCAAGATTTAAATATAATAAAGCTAACATGGCTGGCGGCTGGAAACACCAGTGATCACGTGTGCTGGTGGTTTGTTTTTGTACGCACTGTCCTGTTATATACATGTCATTTGCAACAAATGGATTGGACCAGTGCTGTGCAGAGCAGAACTCCATGAACTGGATGGTAGGGAAGGAAAGTTTTGCTGATTATTCCCTTGCAGCTCCTTCCCCCATTTGCTCAGTGGGTGTGTGAGGTAGCATTGGGGCTGAAGAAGGAAACTGGTTCTCCACCCCATTCCTCCAAGGAGAGGCTGTGCTGTATCCTCGTTCTTACTGCCAAGTGAAGCAGCCGGGCTGTGTGTGGAGCATCTGTCCTTCATCCAACCCTGTTTTTGCTGATGTTTTTCAGCAATAGTGAGCATAAGTTATTTTTATGATGTTGTAGACATAAAAAAGTCACCTTTTAGACACTATTAAGTATAAACTGCTTTTTCTCTGCAAATACAAGAACTGGATTTATTTTTTAAAATGATGACATAAATATGTTAATGAATGTGGCAGCTTAATCACAAGTCAAATGATGCCAGTATTTTTAAAGTTCAAGCTTTTAACACCAACAACTTAACACTGCAATCATATACATGCCCACTGAGTTCAGTGGCTCTTCTTCCAAAGTAATTGGGTATAAGATTGCAGCCATCATACATAAGAGTACCAGGCAAAGCTTAAGTCATGGCAGCCCTATGCATAATTGCAGGAATTGCAGGGGTCTTGCTAGGCATCCAAACTTACTAATACAACACAGCATCCCTGTATCTTCAATAATTCCTGTTTCCCACCAGTCTCCACCCTCCCTGCTTATATCACCTCCTGTGACCACAGCTTTTCTGCCCATGGAAGGCAGCTCCTGCATCTATCTAATATTTTTAAGTTGCCTATAAGGGAAAAGACAACCTAAGGTGGATTACATGATAAAATCCAATGTGATGAAATTCCACATGATATAACATCCCCATAAAACATACCTGGGGAGAGGCCTGGGACTAGAGAAAACACAGAGCTGGGGTGTATTTTTCCAATACACATAGGCATGCTATATTTACTTCAGCAATGCCATCTTGTCTACCATCCTACTCACAGCATCCTTCACATCTTTGTTCCGCAGGCTGTAGATGAGTGGGTTGAGCAGGGAGATCACTAGCGTGTAAAGCACAGAAACTATTTTGTCCTGCTGCATTGGGAGACTGGAGCCAGGACGAATGTACATGAAGATGATGGTGCCAAAGAAGATGGTGACGGTGGTCAGATGGGAGGTGCAGGTGGAGAAGGCTTTGACTCGGTCCTGTGCAGAGTGGATCTGCAGGATGGCTACAGCAATGGCAACGTAGGAAGCCAAGACAATCAGAAAAGTTGTCAGTGCAATTGCGGTGGACAAAATGAAGTGTACAGTGTGAGTGACATGGGTGTCTGAGCAGGACAACTTAAGCATTGGAGGCACGTCGCAGAAAAAATGGTTAATGACATTTGAACTGCAAAAGGACAAGCTGAATATGAAAATAGTATGGAGAGTGGAACTTGCAAAGCCGCAGGCATATGCAGCTACCACCAACATGGTACGCAGCTTATTCGACATGACAGTGAGATAAAGCAGCGGCTTGCAGATGGCTGTGTAGCGATCATAGGCCATCGCAGCCAGGAGGCAGCCCTCAGTGGTCACAAAGAGGCAAAAGAAGAAAAACTGCACCAGGCATCCTGTGAAGGAGATGGTTGCGTTCTCTGTCACAAGGGTCGCCAACAGCTTGGGAGCGATGGCGGTGGAATAGCCAATGTCTACAATGGCAAGGTTTCTGAGGAAGAAGTACATTGGTGTGTGAAGCTGAGCGTCACCCAAGGTTAACAGGATGATGCCAGCGTTCCCCACCAGCGTGGTGACGTAGATTCCCAAGAACAAGATGAAGAGCGGGACCTGAAGCGCGGGGTGGTCCATGAAACCTACGAGGATAAACTTGGTCACAGTAGTGTGATTCTGCTTCATCGTTCTTTTTACTCTGTAAGGGGATTTTTTAAAAAGCATGATTATGGCAAGATGGCTGCTTGACTGCATTTTATTTTCCCCTCCCCTTTAACATCTAAATCAATGTGAATTGTGAAACTTCATTCTTTTTATCTAGTTGGATTGCACTAAATTATTTTTAATTTATTCAATATTAGAAAAAATGATGGATGAGTTAGCTTTGGAAAGCATTTGCAGCCTTACTTTTCCTAGATCCCAGCAAGGAAGACATTATTATAGTCACGGTTCTATGAATACTGAAAAGATGCCTTCATATTTTCCTCCTTGGCTGAAGCATCCTAGTCCTCTGAAGATGGATGTTGGATCTCAACAGCATCCCCAAATTGCATCAGTGGAAGGAAATTCCATTTGGAAATGTAATGGGGAATGTGCAAATTTCAGTTCAGTTCACCTAGAGTCTCTTTCTGATATTCCTGTGAGATCCTCTGTTAAACAGATATGCCTGTTGCTTCAGGCAAGTGGGGGAAGCAGAATAATAAACTTTGTTATATGTGAAAGAACTCCAGTCAGTGAACATTGCATTACTTGCTTCTTTGGAGCACAAAAACCACTCACGGCATCTGTATCATACCATTATATTTCTGCTTTGATGTATTTGTTCATACGGACCAAACCAATAAAATAACCAAGTCAAGCACTAAGACCAATCAAACCAAATGTAATTGTTCGATCCAAGTGAACAGAAGCTTTGTTGAGTCGTTCTGCTCAGTAAGAGATCTCAGAGGCGGGTTCAGTGAATGGGTCTGTAATGAGCTGCTGACCAGCTCTAGAACTTGAACCAAGTCAAGATCCCCTGAACTTGTTACCAGTGTCTCAGTTGCAAGTTGGCTTGGTGCAACTGTGTGATCCAGTCGCCTGTGACTGTGTCTGTTTAAGTCTGACAGGCTTTTCTCTCTTGTAGTGTAACAACGAAGTCCCTTTTATCCCTAACCCCTTTCCTGGATGAGTCTGGTTTCTTTGCTTCTTGTGTTTTAAATGGACAGCCAATTAAATGTCTACTGGATATAGAGGCAAGTCATTCAACCATCTGTGCTCAGGATTTTCATGGCACACCTTTGTCTTCTGAAATGGTAAATGCAATAGGAACCAATTCTAACCAAATTGTACCTCATCCTTTTCCCAACCTACTTCTGTCAGAGTGGACCCTATCCGTATGCTTTCCTCCTACGTACTTCTTCTTCAGTTGGCTTTTTTAGGCAGAAATCTTCTTTGAAGCTTAATTATATCATCTATTCTTTCCCAGATGGGGTATTTTTAGAAACTCTTTCTGAAAATGAATTTTCTGTTTTAGCAAGATTGATATGCTTGAATCTTTGACTCTAATACTGTAGCCACTACATGCTAAGGAAGGAGGCTTAACTGCAGAACCAGTTAAAATTCAGCAAACTCTGCCAAATGTTGACCCAGAGCAGCCCAATATTCTTCAAAACCAGAAGCAGAAAAGGGAATTCATCCTGTTATCGATTCTCTTCTATAAGAAAGGATGATCATCTCTACCAAAAGTTCTTGTAACTTACCTGTTCCTTGGTGGATTCCTCAGCTAAAACACCAACTATTTCCATGCCTCAGGCCACACTTAAGTTTTTATTCTTTCCATCAAATTTAGCCTCCCTTAACAACATTTTTGATGTTGCTATCCACCATAATCCCCCAAGAATTAGGATACTCTTTTCTATAGAGAACACCGAAGGGGGGGGGGAGGGATCTGTTTAAGAACTGGGCAGAAACTGGGCTAAAATGGCCAGGGGCCTTGCCCACAACTGTTATGAGTATGGGGTATACTGCCAATAGAAAGGCTAGATTGTCCCCTCATGCATTGGGAAGACCAATAGGATTGCTTGCAGCACCGTCAGTTGTTTCTTATCTGCTGGATGTATATGTGCTAGAGGAGACCTTGTTAAATTACTCTAAGGCATGAACAAAGTGTATTAACTCTTTCCAGTCACTGGTGCAAGCTGCTGTTCCCAATGAGCAAGAAGAACCAGAAGAACAATGTCATCCCATCCAGCCTTGTGGCTGGATCAACATCAAAGTCCATAAAAGAAAGACATCTCCAGAACCCAGGTGGAGATGCCCAGATCAAGGACTACTAACAACTCACACAGCTATGAAATGTGAAGGTCTCCAGGCATAGATTCATTTCTCTGACTGCAAGAAAACCTCTGAACCTACAGAACCTACAGAACCTCTGAACCTACAAAAAATGGGGTGAGAGGACAGGGGATGACCTCTCCCCTGTGCTGATATCCAGAACTAGCCACCCCAAATACGCATGCAAGTTGCAGCTGAGGGAATGGAAGAACCAGTTGTGACTTAGAAGGGTCATCTCCAGATGCAGCTGTCTCAACTGATTATGAAGGAAGTCAATTTTGGGGCAACTTGAGCAAGAAATATCCATTCCTATTCCAGAAGAGTTCCAGAAAGATCAAAACCTAAAAGTTGACCTGTTGGATCATCTGGGACTGAAGGAAAAAGAGCAGGTATTGTACAGTTTTGCCCCTCAGACTCCATGCTTTGCATTTATTGCTGTGCCAGTTCTGCAGGTAAGCCTGAAGTGCCAGTGAAACAGACTTTAAGAAGTAGCTATACTCTACAATAAAAGAATGTTTTAAATGCAGCAAAAAGAAGACAGATTGAGGCAGACTGGCGTGGGATTGTGCTGAAAAAGCACAAAAGGGGGGTGTAGGTGTAGTCCTGGAATATTTCCAGAAGAAGTCAGCTAGGTCTGGTGGGAAAATAAGCCATCTGCATGTGCTGAGAAGACAGTAAGCACACATTCAGGGAAGACTAAGGATGTAGTAAATTGCACGTATTTGTGATCACCCATGATGCAGTCTGGGTCCTTTGTATCTCACATTTTGTTTTGAGACAAGATGAAGTCTGTACCTATTGCAAATCAACATCAAAGCATGCAGATAAGTGCTTGTTCATCGGTGCATCTGTGAGTATTGGAATGTACATGCATAGTAATTGGATAGGTTTCTACTTTCCTAGGTATAACAAAGAAGCACTACATAAGCAAAGGTTGTCTTTGTGGGGAGAGACACATGTTGTTTCCAGGGGACACCCTTCCAGTTCCAGCTCTTTCTCTCAATTGCTGATGTGCAGCCTTTACTAAACCTACTTATTCGATGGACCTAAATGCAAGGTGAAACCCCTTTTCTCCAACACAGGCTTCCAAACATTGTATCTGTTCATTGTTCTCATTGTCAGAAATACATTTTCACTGACTGGAAGGCTGTAATCCTTACCTGGGAATAGAAATACTTGAACTTACCTTTAATGGGGCTTGTTTCTGGATGGACATTGAAAGGATATGGTGGCAGAGAGTTTGTCCACTGAAGCACACATGGTCTCGGGCTGCATCCCATCCAGGCACACTTCCTGGAACACGTGGGTCCTGGATAGACACACCTGGGGTTTTATTTGAAGGAATCTTACCTGATGAGAGGACAGGGTATCATTCCCAAAGCTAAACAATGAGGCACATGGAGATAACATGCTTTATATACTTGTTTTGGTAGTAGTCCAAACTGAAAGGGCAAAAACTCTCAGGTGAGGCCTCTCTCATGACCTCTTGGCATAACCACCTGAGGTCTGGGAACTGGGCTCATTATCTCATCTCTGTTAATTAAATTGAAATAAAGACATTTGTATTCCATGCATTGCACAATTCAGAATGTATTTCTATGAGTTCACCTGCCCCAACTGGTATTGCAGTAGATAAGTTAGTTTACAGCTTGCTTCTTCCTGATAGTGGAATCCTTGCCATGGGGCACTTCCAGTATCCTTTTCATGCTACTGTAGCCCATCTATGGAATGTGCTCCCCAGAGAGGTCCGCCTGGCGCTGTCGTTATTTGTTTTTCGGCGCCAGGCTAAGACCTTTTTATTTAAAACTTATTTTAATTGTTAAATTATTTGTATTTATAGGATTTTAAATTTTTAGCCGAGATGCACCGGGGGTTTTAAATAAATTTGTTATTGTTATATTGTTATTTATTTATGTATTTTGTTCTTGTTGTGAGCTGCCCCGAGGCTTTGTTGCAATGGGGGCAGCATAAAAATGTTCTAAATCAATCAATCAATCAATCAATCAATCAATCATAAGCAAGGAGGCCAACCACAGAATGTCAAAAGCACAGCTGCTGCTAATGTGATAGTAATTGCTATAGAGATGTTAAGAGGTGCAAAACCTTGGAGGGCACTCTGGGCGCTACCTGACCTTATGAAGTGGGGGTCCAACTCTCATCTCTGCATGGTACGCAGGTGTTTCTGGCTAGAAAGCTGAGAGGGGCTGCGAGTCTCTCTTGAGCGGGCTCGCAATGTGAGATGTTGGCTGCTCAGTGCAGAACGTGTACAGGGATAGAACTGTGTTTCAATGGCTTCTTGAATTTTTCTATCCTACTTGGGGGCAGAGAAATTTGTAGGAGCATCTCAGCAACTTTCTCTGAAGGGGAGCAATTTATTTGCCCATTTCTCTGGGACAAGGGACACTCTGAGGAGTGACGGCTTCTATCTTGTCTCCTAGTGTTTTTATCCCTTCTTGCTACTACCAGTGCAAGCATTGATCCACCTGAAAGTGGCAGCAGCCAGATCATATTATTGTTGCATTTCATTTCTCCATTCCACCCATGGCTGAAGATCTTTGGGTGATTCACAACATTTAAGTCACCCATCCAGATTTCAACCAGGCCTGATCCTGCTTGGCTTCCAAGATTAGGCAGGATCAGGCACTTCAGGCTATACAAGAGGAGCCTGGTCAGATTTCTGCAGCCTCCTCAGTGCCCTGGATCCAGTGCTGCTAGAGGCAAACACTTTGAGCAATCACGGGGTGAGGGTGGGGTGCCAGCTACCACTTTAAAAAGTACTAGTGAATATTTCTCCTTCGTGGATCACTGCCTTGTCGTGGCGAAGGGGCTTGCGTAGCTCAATGAAGCTATGAGCTATGCCGTGCAGGGTCACCCAAGACGGACAGGTCATAGCAGAGAGCTCTGACAAAATGTGATCCACTGGAGAAGGAAATGGCAACCCACTCCAGTATCTTTGCCATGAAAACCCCATGGACATGAAAACCAAAAGGCAAAA
>JAIXND010000755.1:18759516-18809287 GCA_023646645.1 Varanus salvator macromaculatus | reverse complement strand
GATCAAACCAGTCAGTCCTAGAGGAGATCAACCCTGACTGCTCTTTAGAAGGCCAGATAGTGAAGATGAAACTCAAATACTTTGGCCACCTAATGAGAAGGAAGAACTCCCTGGAGAAGAGTCTAATGCTGGGAACAATAGAAGGCAAAAGAAGAAGGGGACGGCAGAGGATGAGGTGGCTGGATGGAGTCACTGAGGCGGTTGGTGTGAGCTTGAGTGGACTCCGGGAGAAGGTGGAGGACAGGAGGGCCTGGAGGAATGTTGTCCATGGGGTCGCGATGGGTTGGACACGACTTCGCGACTAACAACAACAACAACAAGATTCACCATTTATGAGTATACTATATAAATGGACTGTGATCATGAGACTTACTGAGAATATGTCTCTGGGAATGTAAGATTTTCCAGAGGATTTAAACCAATACATGGAGTTGTGTCAGGAGCTTTGAAATATCAACAATTTGGCCCATGTTAAGAAGAACTGCAGTGTCTAAGTTAAGGCAGCAGCGCAAGACTCCATAGCCTAGAACAGTGATGGTGAACCTTTTAGAGACTGAGTGCCCAAACGGTAACCCAAAACCCACTTATTTATCGCAAAGTGCTAACACTACAATAAAACCTGAAAACGGCCAATCCAAGCAAATATATACATATATATCCTTGACAGCTCCTTGACCAGCCATGCAAAAACTCGGATGAGTTGTAGCTTTTGTGTTGTGGTTTGTGGCACCATCGCCTGGCACCACAAATCCTTTCTGAGAGTGTGCATGGCCCATATGTGCGCTGTTATCCGATGCTCAGCTGCTGGGGCGATGCTCGCATGCCGACAGAGAGGGCTCTGCATGCCCGCTGTGGCACGTGTGCCATAGGTTCGCCACCCCTGGCCTAGAATCTTTACAGAGGTTTCAGGGCTCAAATGTATTCCAAGTCCTGGGGGCTGATGAAGAAAGCAGCGAAAAAGAAGGGACCTATGAGGCTCCACAGCTTGCTAATACAGCCTTCCCCAACTGCATTCCAGCAGCATCCACAGTTCCTGTTCCCCTTGATTCTCCACTCTTCCTTCTTAGATCAGCCTGCAAATGGCCTTCTTGCAATCTCTGCATCATTCTTGTAAGGACATATCTGCATTAGCTCGGTGTTGGAGGCTGCATGTGCACAAATGGATTGCTCTGTGCCGTGCCCCAGACGAGCCTCTGCTGAGCCTGCATATGGATGCGGTGGTGGTGCCTGCACAAAATCTTCATGTGCTCAAGAGAGACGACTTCACAGCATCTCTACATTTTCTTGCATGGAGTTTGCTCAATAAGTCTCTGGGAATAGGTGGACACAAATAGGTACAATAATACTGTTAAGTCATGGTGGTTTGTAAGCCACTTTGGAGGTGGGGGATTATAAACTATCCCAACTAGCTAGGGTTGCAGTTGAGTTTAATAAACGCACCATGGCTTATTGTGTTGTCCAAATCCATGGTCAAGTTAAAACAAAAACCGAAAGCACCAGAGAGCCACCTGGCAAGAGTAGCAAAAGTGCTTGCCACTCCAGCCAATGGACTATTGAATGACTGTCTTCCCAGGCACCCTGAAGAGCCAAAACATCACTTGGAGACAGCTGGGAAAGCCTCCCTCTCTAGCTGCCAGCAGTGCGGGCACTTCAAAATATGGGGTAAATCCTGTGCTGGGAAGCAGATTTGTCCCTTTAAATCACAAGCCTTGTGCCATCTCCACTAGGCTTTCCCTCAGGTTTTGCCTCTTCCTGAGGTGCTCCCTACTTGGGGTACATTTTAAAACGGAGGGGACTGTTGTGGTTTCCTAGCATCTGCCCCAACCCCCTGGGGAATCCTGCTTGGGATTGGGGAGAATTGACAGGGTGTTCCCAAAGCACTCTTTCTAAAGGATCTTGGCATTTTTTATTTTTATTTTTTTGCAGGGGGGGCATCTTTGTCCTTCTGTGTTATCCAGATTTGGGAAAATGAGGGCAGCCTAGGGCCACATGACTGACACCGCCCCCCCCCCCCACAAAACCTGAGGATTCTGGTACAAAGGGTGCTTTCCTGACACACGTCCTTTTTGAACAATAGTTTAACATAGTGGTGGGTTACCAAAGCTGCAATTTGGCATGTCCACCCAGAAAAGTGTCCATGCCAAGTTGCACCAGTGTAGCCCACTGCTACCATGTTGTTCAGAATTCTTTGCTGAAGGTGGGCTGAGTGGAAAGCAGCACCCTTAGTAGCCGAATCCTCAGGGGTCTGTTGTGGGGTGGTAGTGCGGTTCCCCTGGTCCTGGGCCACCCTCACCAGCCTAAGTGAGCATAACACAGAGGCACTTGAAGAAGTCCAGCCGCAGCTAGCCCAAGATGGCTTGCCAGGGCTCCGGAGAAATGCCAGAGCTCCTGCAGTGTTCTCTGGGATACCATGGAGAGGAGAAGGGGTTGAACAACCTCTACGGCATTCTCTCGTACCATTTTCTCTTTAAAGATTTTGAAACTCTTCCTCATTTCCTTTTCCTAGACAAAGGTAAACCACTTGGAAAACAACCAGTGGAGCAGCTTGCTGGCATGAGCTACCCTGTTCTGTCCACACTCCCCATTGTATAAGCATTTATGAAGACGCACACTGCAATGAAGTCAATGGGAATTATGTCTGAGTGGACACAGTAGGTAACACTATAAGAAACTAGCTGCCAAACCTGAAACCTAACAAATTACTTTTTCCTGTTTTAATTTTAGTTTGCACTTACTCTGAATACCTATTTCAGGAGAAGAGATTTTGCAAGACTTTGTGTTTCTCTATCTCTCTGAAAGGATGACTTTATCCAGCCATACTTACCCACTTTTAAGTTTTCAGGGAAGGAATTTTGGTTGCAACTCTATATTCATTTACTCAAGGTAAGAGGGACTTACTGTTGTGCAAACATAAATTGGATCGAGCTGTTAAGCACCTTAACTTTGCCACTGGAATCAATGAGATTAAATTGTTGCATTTTGACAGCTTATTTCCCTGGAAATGGCCAAAGGTCCAGCTGCTAGAGGAGAAAAAATGAAACTACAATTATTTTATTTTTGTATGCAGCAAGCATAATTATGCCTAACAGCTGAACAGTAAGGAAAAAGACACTGAGGTCGCTTCCAACTCGTACCAAAAATCATAATATGTAAAACATCTGAAAGTAAGGAAACAAGAACTGCAAATGGCATTTTTCATAGCTTTGATCTTTTTTTGGGGGGGAGAGGGGTAAAATAAGGCAATATATCCCTTTCTGTTTAATCTTTCTTTCATTACAAAATTACTGTAAATCGATAAGAACCAAATTATTCACATTGAGACTTGAACACTCTCTTCAAAGCATCCTTTACCTCTTTGTTTCTAAAGCTGTAGATGAATGGGTTCAGCATGGGAACCACCAGGGTGTAGAAGACAGCCGAGATCTTCTCTTGGTCCTGTGAGTACATGGAACTGGGCAGCAGGTGACTTAAGCTCACTGGCCCGTAGAACAAGGTGACCACTGCCAGGTGGGATGCACAGGTGGAGAAGGCTTTGTGCCTGCCCTGAGAAGAGTGGATCTTGATGATAGAGGAGAGGATGCACAGATAGGAGACTATGATGATCAGAAGTGTAGAAAGAGCAATTATCCCAGAGAGGGTAACCAACACCAGCTCATTGGCATGGTTATTAGAGCATGTGGCCTTCAGCAGAGCTGGGGTGTCACAGAAAAAGTGATTGAGGATGCTAGGGGCACAGAATGAGAGCCTCAATAAGCCGGCTGTGTGCGCGAGTGAGTTCAGTAGCCCACCGAGGTATGACCCTGCTATTAGGTGAATGCAGACTCGTTTGGTCATGACAGCCGTGTACAGCAATGGATTACAAATGGCCGTGTAGCGGTCATAGGCCATTGTGGCTAGCAAGAAGCCTTCAGCAGACACAAACACGACAAAAACGTAGTGCTGGGTGAGACATCCTGTGTAAGAAATGGATTTCGACTGGGCCAAGCTCAGCAAGAGCCTTGGGGCAAAGATGGAAGAATAGCACAGATCCACCACGGACAGATTGCAGAGGAAGAAGTACATAGGGTTGTGCAGTCGGGGACTGATCCTGATCAGTACAAGCATCCCCATATTCCCAGCCAATGTCAGAAGATAGATCAGGAGGAATATCACAAAGAGTGGGATGTGGAGCTCCAGCCGGTCTGTTAGTCCAAGAAGGATGAATTCAGTTGCCATTGTGCAATTGTTCACAGCCATTTAGTTGTGATGACATGATACCAAACCTGGTGAACTGAATGAAAGCGTGTGTAGGTCAGACTAACACTGGAGACATGTCCCTCTTGGAGGAAGACAAACAGTCAGCAGCATGATTTGCATCCAGGCAAGGAAGGAGCCACAGCTGTCTGATTTCCTGAGGGCTTCAGTTGTGTGTGTGGCAGTTTTACCTGGATATTTTGGATGCCCTCAGCCAGTCTGGTATGAGCAGAGGGCATGTCCAGCGCTGCCTTGATCATGGAAAGCACAGATCTTTCTCTCCTCCCCATCCTTCCTGCAGCCTCCCGTTGTCCCTTGGAAAGCCAATCTCAAGGACTGGGGCAGCCAATTGAATGCCTTGGGCTGCGACTTAGGGGGCTGCAGAAGGAAAAGGGAATTTACTGAAAGCAGGAAGTGGAACCTTTCCTGATTGTGGCTCTTTGCTCCTTCCATTGAAAGCTTTTTCAGAAGGAGGAGGGGGGGGAAGATTTGTTGGGCAAGCCATTACAATGGTGGATGTCATATGGAGAGTTTTTGAAGTGAAAGTTGGGCTCTCTCTGAAGAATTGGGGCCATTGCGTTTCCAATTGTTCCTGGGGAAAAACAGAAGATCAACTGAACGTTTTTAACTGCAGTGGCTGATAACACTGTTACCAACTTAAGCCAAAGCATGGAATAAAATATTAATCACTCCATTAATTCTTCAGAGATTCATCTCAGTAGAGATATGATTGAAATTCCTCAACTCCTTTTGGATCTATGTCCTTCATTTTACATTGATTATGTTACATTTTTTGGACAACTTTTTCTTTCTGATTTACAGAACTGGTTTACAGATTCAAGGCTGGGGGCATATGCTGTGCTAATTGTTCATTTGTATGCTAATGAGAATTCATTGCAATATATATCATGATTCCAATCTCAGCAAGTTTCTATTTTCCTCATCAAAATGTGTGTAGAACTGGGCAGTAACTCTGGCTGTGGGCTTGAACAATTTTGTCTTCCCACTTGGAACTCCTGAGCTTCTTTGTGCCCCAAACAGCATCTGATCTGTTGCAGCCCACCACATTTGGAGGGCGACAAGTTGGGGAAACCTGATTAATTGGCATTTTCCTGCCTCTCCTCCTTATTTCCTTATCTGGTAAATGTAAATTATTGTGATTCACCTCAAAGAGAAGGTAAACAATATAGAATGTAGAACAAGATGCCCTACAAAGGCAAGAGAACAACATCAACAGCAGCATCTCTACTTTTAAAAAGCGCTCTCCTTTGTTTTCTGTTTCCTGAATTGGTCTATCCAATTTCTGTTGGGCAGAAGTGCTGATTATGAGGACCACAAGGGTTACCCAGCTGCTGTCTTCCTTCTGCTGGAAGTGGGGGCTTCTGCAGGGAGTAATTGGCAGGAGGTTGATAAGACGTATATAGAAACAGCAGCCCTTAACTTCTCCTCCCTGGCTCCACCAAGCCGGGCTACAAGAGTGGAAATTACTCCAAATGTCGTGGAGGACATTTGGTGGGCATTTGGAAGAGAAAGCTGGTGGGAACATGAATGGTCAGGAATCCCCCTGCCTGCTAATATTCCTACCCCATTGGTATTATTGTTGTAACATGCTGGAAGCTGCCTTGGAAGGGGCAACCCTGCAAAAAGAAATCGTTAAATAAAAAGTCATTAATTCAGCAAATGAGTCTATGCGAATTTACATTTGCTGAAATTATATAACTATGCTTTTCATTGCTAATGTTATGTGCCATATAGGTAATGCAAACCAGAAAATGATCCAAGAATTACTGTCCACATTTCTGTATTCTGAAGTACCTTGAAGCATGCAGGGCAACCTGGGGAACGAGAGAAGGCAGAATACCATTACCTTTAGTCTGGAGTGCACACATCACATCATGAAGTAGTTTTATATGGGAGCAGCGGGATGGTGGCAACTTCGTTGATTTATGATGGGAGAGGGAAGCTTTATTTAAGAGACATGACACAATGAGATCTCTGCAGCAATTCCATTCTCAGAGTCTCAAAGGAGACGGCTACAAATGCCCTTGCAGGAGCTTTGAAAAAACTGGATTATTTCTAGAGTTCACTAATAACATAGAAAGCAACTCTCCAGTACCAGGAGGAGAGCATCCCAGGGAATATAAGATTGTTCAGAGAAAAATATCCGCAAAACTGGCATTTTCAAACCCCCACAACTGGCATATTTATTTCAGCCCCATTTTTGGCTCAAGGTTAAGGTGCAGGTTTGGGGTGGTGTTACAAAAACCTGGATCCCCATCAAGTTTTTTCCATCATGGAATAGATGCCAAATAGAAAGAATGAACTGTGCAGAAAAACACCCACAATGCTGGCATTTTCAGAATCTCCCTACTGGAATGTGCAGTTCAGTACTATATTAGGGGTAGTGTTTGTTTGTTTATACATGTACATACTAGTATTTATAGGCCACCTATAACTGCCAAGGCCTTTCTAGTGTTAAAGTCCAGGTTATGGACAGAGCTAAAGGAACCAGGGTCCCCATCAGATTTTGTTTTCTTCAAATGGGTATCGAATGGGCAAAAAGAATGAACTGTGCAGAAAAATATCCAGAATGCTGACACTTTCAAAGTCTACCTACTGGCACATGTATTTCAGCGCTATATTAGGGTTAGGGTTAAGGTGGAGGGTTGGGATAGTGCTACAGAAACCAGGGATCCCATCAAGGGGTTTTTCTGTTTTTGTTTTGGAATGGGTGTCCAATAGTCAGAAAGAATGAGCTGTGCCAAAACAACAACAACAACAAAAATCCACAAAGCTGGCATTTTCAAAATCTATTTACTGCTATGTGCATGTATTGTGGATATTTTCGGTACAGCCCATCCGTGCTGCTGATTCAAGAGTCATTCCAAGTGGAAAAAATTGATGGGCCCACTGTTTCTGTAACTGTACCCCAGAGCAGTGCCTCGGCCCTATCATAATAGAGGGCTGAAATACACATGCCAGTAGGGGAATGTTGCAAATGCCAGCTTCATGGATATTTTTCTGCATAGCTCATCTGTTCTGTCCATTCTACTCTAAACTCCATGTTAACCTTGACCCTTAATTAGGGCTGAAATAAGGTAGGGGGATTATGGGAATGCCAGGTTTTTGGATATTTTTCTGCACAGGACATCCTATCTGCCCATTCAGTGACCTTTCATAGACCAAAAACGTGAAATGGACCCTGGCTTTTGTACTCCCAGTCCTAACCTGGACACTAACAGTTACCTTGATATAGGAGTGAAATACATGAGACAGTAATGGGATTTTGAAAATGTCAACTTTGCAGAGTTTTTCTGCAAAGCTCTTTGGTTTTTCCCATTCTATACCCATGCCTCAAAAGCTTGATGGGGAACCTGGTTTATGCAACAGTTTTTCAGGGTGGTTTATGACTTTCGACTATTCTGCACCCATTCCAATCTTCAAAAGCTTGATCCATAAATATCAGCATTTGGTTTAGGGTAACACTAACCCAAATTTGACCCCAACCCTATTGTATGGAGTTGTTATGCAAGCCACCATGGGGATTCTGAAAATGCCAGCTTTGAGATGTTTTTCAACAGAGCTTGTCCATTTTGCCCAAACACATTCTAATGGTAAAAAGATTGAAAGAGACCCTTGTTTGTGTAAATCTAAACCTAACCTGAACCATGACCACAATCCAAATGTATGTGCTAATGCACATGCCCCTATGGGGATTTTGAAAATGGCAGTTATGTGGATGTTTCTCAGCAGGGTTCATCCATTTGGCCCATTCGAAACCCAATCCACTGGTAAAATGCTTGACAGGGAGCCTTGCTTCTGAAACACTGACCCAAACCTGGGCCTTGGTCCTAATCCTAATCCACATGGACATATGGGAATTCTGAAAATGCCTGTTGCTGGCATGTCTATTTTAGCCCCATATTGTGTGTAAGGTTAAGGTCTAGGCTACAGTTAGGGATGTAGAAGGCAGGATCCCCCTCAAACATTTTTGGGTAGGAATGTGCATACAATGGGCTGAATGGGTGAGATGGTGATTTTAATCAGCTTTCCATTGTAGAGAATGGATGATGTGGTTTACCTTGTTTTATTGTAAGGCCATCCTGAGTATATGGTAGACGACAGTATACAAAAGTTTTAAATAAATAAACAAACATAAATGGTTTAGCTGCCCATGAAAACATCCAAAAGCTGGCCTTTTCAAAACATGCTGACTGGCATATCTATCTTAGTCCTATAGTAAGTTTATGGCTATGGTCCAGGTTACGGTTAGGGCTGTAGAAATCTGGGTCATTTTCTTGATTTTAAGGTTTTGAGTGGATTTAGATTGGATTGAATGGATGAACTTCTAAAAAGCCAGCATTTTCATAATCCCCATAGGTTCATTTGCATTAAAGTCTTAAATTAGGGATTAAGGTCCTAGTTTGGTTTAGGGTTGCAGTAACCAGGGTCACTGTCAAGCTTTTAACTGTGGGAATGGGTTTACAATGGGCAAAATGAATTAGTCATACAGAAATGTACCCACAAAGCTTGCATTTTCAAGCAGATCCATCTACTGGCATATATATATTAACCCTATATTAGGCTTAGGGTTATGGTCCAGGTTAGGTTCGGGGTTGTGAAAAGCAGGGTCATTGTCAAGTTTTTTTGAGTTGGAGTAGGTTTATATTGGGCCAAATAGATGTGTTGTGCAGAAAAATTTCCACGAAGTTGGCATTCACATTATCCCCTTACTGGCATGTGTATTATATTCCTATATTGGGGTTAGAGTTAAGGTCCAGGTTAGGGTTATGGGTACAGAAAACAGGGACTCCATCAATTGTTTTTTTGGTTAGGAATGTTTGTAGAATGGACAGAACAGATGAGCTGTGCTAAAAATCATCCACAAAGCTGGCTTTTCCAGACTCCTCATCCTGGCATGTGTTTTTCAGCTTAGCAATAGGGTTATTGGGTTTGGGTAGGGTTTGGGTAGGGTTATAGAAACCAGTTTTCCCATCAGGTTTTTTCACCTTGGAATGCATCTTAAGTTGGCTGAAAGAATGAACCATGCAGAAAAACATGCAGAAAGATGGCTTTTTCAATAATTATGATAAATGTAAGTAACTTGCCCTTTCCTCTACTCAGGTACCACTAATTTTTTATCGCTTGGTCAAGCCTTCTACTCATGAAAGGATTGTGAGTTCTGCCAAGCTCTGCCCCTAGGATTGTGACCTCTTGTGTTTTAACAGTAGTGTGAGCTGCAGAAATGGACAGCTGATATTCTCTGAGAGATGGCTGCTGCAGATTAAATGTAGCCACATATATGGGGTTGAGGGTTAGTTCAAATGTTGGTGCAGCAGTCCTATCTTGTCAAGTATATACTCGTAGCTGCAAGTGAAAAACAAGGTCCCATGAAGCAGGCCAAGCAAGAGAGGCAGTCGAGTGTGGTGCCATCTTTGTTCTTTTGACAACTGTACAATGAAGACCCAATTCTATTTTTTAAATCATTTATCTTAATATTAATATACAGCCCCATTCCCACAGGCTCTGGGTGATTTACAAGAAATTAAAGCAACAGTGAGTAGTATTGATTAATAAATATATTCAATGAAACGGACGTGTGAACTAACCTGGGAAGGCCTGTTGGAAGAGATACATTTTAAAATCCCTCTTAAAGGTGGGAATTTGGGAAATCAGATGCATCTTCCCTGCAGAACATTCCACAGCTTAGGAGCAACCACTGAAAAAGTCCTCTGGGTAGTTGACATTAATCTTACAGAAGCAGAATTCATCAGATTATCCCCAGAGGACTTTAGCAGATGAGGTGGAATGTATGGTCAAAGGTGCTCCTGAAGGTATTTCAACACTCTAAGGTAGTGCCCAGGGCAATGGCACATGGAGACAAGCAGAGCAAAGGGCAGCAGGAACCTTGCAGAGGAACAAAGATTAGGAGCAACTGAGTTCAGTCTGTGTGAGTCTTGTCCAAATGTGCTCATTATGACTGCCAAAACTTTTGTCTAAAATTAAGTTAGTCCTCCAAAGAGAAATATATATGAAAGACTGTCTCCTTCTACATGGTAGCTATGCTCATATTGTGGCTTGTCAAAAGTCTCCACCCTTCCTTTGCCAGATCTTTATGAAGGTGAAGAGGAGATATTGGGAGCTTTCTTAGAATGTTAGAGGTGTCTGAGAGGTGGTTCTCACTTCCTTGAGTTACTTCCTTAAATGAAGCCAGGACAGTACTTCTCCAAGGAGCTTCTCCAACATTGTCTGGCAGCCTCATCACCACTGGAATGAGTTTTGCAAATGAGGGTCAGTCATGCCCCTAGCACCAGTGATGCCTCTGTCTCTGCCTGTGCCAAACCAATGGTACATAAGACACAGATATCACAGGGAAAGACTATGAATTTTGTGATGGGTGGGAGTGAAATTGACTTGCTATGATATTAGTATTTTATTACTATAGATCAACGCCAACATTTGGAAAAGTCTTTGAATATGTTCCATTGATATGTGTCTTTGCTATGTTTAGTAACTTACTCAACAGATTTACTGAGAAAGCACTTTTCTCCCAATCACTTTCCTCAGAGCAGACTTTACATCCTTATTCCTTAGGCTGTAGATCAGAGGATTCAACATAGGTATAATCACCGTGTAAAACACAGAGGCCATTTTGTCCGTGCCGAGTGAGTAGCTAGCACTGGGCCTGAAGTACATGAAGAGAATGGTCCCGTGGAAGATGGCCACTGCCGTGAGATGGGAGGCACACGTGGAAAATGCTTTATGCCTCCCCTCAGCTGAGTGAATCCTTAGTACAGCTAAAATAATGAATACGTAAGAAATGAGGATGATCAGCAAGGTGCTCATTTCAAACAAGCTGCCAAATATGAATACCAGTATTTCGTTTATGTAGATATCATTGCAAGCCAGTTTCAGGAGTGGTGTAAGGTCACAGAAAAAGTGATCGATAATGTTGGGGCCACAGAAGGACAATCTCAACAGTCCGCTGGTGTGAATCAGAGAGTTCAAAATACCCCAGAGGTATGAGCCCACTATCAAACCTGTGCAAAGCCTCCTAGTCATAACAGAAATGTAGAGCAAAGGATTACAGATGGCCACGTACCGATCATATGCCATGGCAGCCAATAGGAAGAACTCAGTGGTGGCAAAGATGGCAAAGAAGCAATATTGTGCTATGCAGTCAGCATAAGAGATGGCTTTGTGGTCCACTAACAAGTTCACCAGCATGTTAGGTGTGATGGTGGTGGTATAGCAGGCATCTAAGAAGGACAGGCTGCTGAGGAAATAGTACATTGGGCAATGCAGTTGGGAATCCATCCAAATTAAAATTATCATCCCAAGATTTCCCACCAGAGTGATAAAATAGATGACTAGAAACACCAGAAAGAGTGGAACATGCATCTCTCGATTTTCTGTTAGTCCAAGGAGAATGAAGTTGGTCATTACTGTGTAATTTGCTGTAGCCATTTGACTCATCCCTCTTTCCTGTGGGTAGAAACAATTTGTAAAACAATGATACAAACAGGGCATTATGGAATGTGGCTCCGCAGAGTTAATACGATCTCTTTCAGTATCTTTTCCTTTAGCCTGTATGGTTGAACTGCGTGAGACTGGGAACTGTGGTGTCCACTGGACATTTACTTGATATCTCTTTGATGCTGGACTGAATGCGTGCTTTTCATCTGAGCAGCTTGATCATTTTGTCTCATTTTTTTAAAAAATCCCTAATGCTGCTAATTTTATGATCTCAAAGTTCATTCTCTTCCTGACAAAGAGACAAAGAGGAAAATTTGATGAAACTTATGATACGGATATGAACACATTAAGGGATCATTAAAGAGGTCCTGATCCAACAGTTCCAAGGCAAGGAAACATATATTATCTGAAATAAGAGAAAAGATTCATTTGTTCCAGATTGTGAAGAGAAGAACAGAATTTGTTCTTCCTTAGGTCTAAAAGTTCAAATGACATTGTATATTTCATTCTTAGCAAAGCCATAGCTTTAGTTCCTTGTTGAGGCTATCATGTAATTAAAGCTAGGTTTAAACGACTACAGTTATGTGAGTCATAGATCTGGTCACAAGCAAGTTGTTTTTTGAGTAAGTTCTTAATTGAAGATGTACTTCTATGGCCCCTGATCCCTCCAACCCTCTCTGCTGGTGGAGTGGAAGGCTCATCAGATCCCACAGTCTTGGTTGGTGGCTGAGCTTTCTGGAGGGATGTCAAGGCAGATGGGAAAACTCCTTCCTGGGACATGTTCTGGAATGGCTGGAGTGCGTAAGCTACACTAGCTCTGAAACTGGATCTGTTATTTTCTGTTCCACTGAAACCAATAGGAGGACAAATAAGCACAAGAAAAAATCAGCACTGACAAAAAGATTTTAGAAAGGTTCCTCTGCCCCACTTGTACATCTTCTGCAGTGGTCAGCTCAAGTCCCACAATATTTTAATACTTCTCCTCCCTCATCCCTGAAGTATTGCTGTGCTGAAAACTTAACTTTGCTCTGCTACACAATTAAGAATAGATTCAAGCAAAAATATTGTCCTGGAATAATTTTCTACCAGGGGTTTCTTTTATCAAGCAAAATAGTTCCAGGAAGGGATGGGTGAGGGGGTTTTTTCAGTTTATTTTCATAAGAATTTGCCAAAATTAACACAATTCTTCATCTGTCTTTCTCTCTAGCTTTCATCTAGCTACCTCTAATGTGAATGTGAATGAAATGGAAACACAGATTTGCAGTTTTAGGCCCATCATTCTGAGAGTTCAGCTTTTAAAAATCTGATATTCCTGTGTATCCAGCCATGGTAGTGCTGAATTTAGACTGCCATCTCCCTCCCACTGTCTCTTACTCAAGTTTTACAGCTATTTGGCAGGTAAGTATAATATAAGAACTTTGGATCAATAAGAACTTTGCTTTATTTCCATTTTGATAAGAATTTTGTTACCAAACGTTACCATAATTTACCAAAATTATAAGAATTCTTCATTAATGAAAGAACTTGAGATTTTCTTTTAAAGAATGCTAGAGAAAATAGAACTGCTAAGTTCGTACATCACTAGTTTGTACATGAAGTAAGTATCTTCATGCTGAATGGAGGGTGAATGTAAGAGGAGCTATTTAATCCTTTGCTCATCAGTTACTTTTTCACTCATAGCTCCCTTCCATTGTTGGTTTTCTTTATGAGATGATAGATCTCTGAGAAATCAGCCTTGATTGTTGCAAGTAAAGTTCTTAGGTGAGCCTAAAGTGAGGGTTGAGTTACAGCCTGAAATGGCCTGTCAGTGATTCCGATGGATCATTGCATTATATAATAATGGCTATTTTTGGACAAGCAACTTGGTTAGCCATTCCATCACTGAATGGTGTGGGAGCCACTGAGGCTGTAGCACCATTGAAACTAAGCAGGCATGAACCTCATCAGGATGAAAAGCCATTCAGGGGCACCAGAAAAACAGCTCTCAAGTTTTCTAAATAGGAAGTGTAGCATTGGGAGCCAGTGCGGTGCAGCAGTTAGATCAATGGACTGGGGACCCAGGAGCTCTTGGTTCTAGACCCTACTCAGCCATGAAAGTTTACTGGGTGACTTTGGGCCAGTCATGAACTCATGGCCTTCTCTTCCTCACAGGATTGTTATGAGGATGAAATGGAGAGGAGAATCATGTAAACTCCTTTGGGTTCTGTACAAGAAGAAAAATGGAAGGATATAAATACAATAATAAATAAATATAACAAATGGTTGTGTCAGAAGTGCATCACAGAGAAACCCTGTTGATCTGGGCAAACTCTCACTCCCCCAAACTACAATACAGATGGCTAGGCTGTTGCAAGCCTATAGATATTGATTTGCCATTAGATACACACATGCTAACAGTGATAGCTCAAGACACATGAAATTCATATAGCAGTGTTCATAAAGTATGAATGCTTGAGGAAATTGAAGGCTATATACCCTCTTTGTCATTTATTCTTGAGCTGAGGTGGGCAATGCCAGGAATTTTCTCTCAGATTACCTTCACAATTTACCTTGCACTGTTTGAGGGGAAAGCACCTTGTCCTGAAGAATGTGAGATCTGGACAGGCTGCACTGCTCGAGACCAGAAAGTCTGAGCAAGGCAGCCACCACCAACTGCCATCGATTGTTGCTTGTCAGGTGCTGGAACAACTCCCTATTTTTAAAGTCCTGTGCAAGCAGTGAACATACATTCTTGACCAGTCCAGTGGGCAGCCATACATGTTTGATGGTTGCAATTTGGCTTGGTTGGTCAAACGCTGTGCTTTCCTGATAAAGCATTCAGATGTGGGCAGATGGTAGCTCTCCAGATGTCCAAGCTTCCAGGAGTCCCTGCCAATATAGCCAATGGTTTAGAATGCTGGGAAGTGAAACTGGAAATCTCTAGTAAAATGCCTGAAATTTTGTACTTTCTGCCTACCTCCTGACTGAGTGGATCTGTTGTACTTCTCAAATATATCATTGGTGAATTGCCAGAAAAGAGCCATGAATAAGATTGACCAGTTTAACTCATTCTCATGTTTGCTTAGATAACCTGGGCTACACAGAACATTGAGCTAACTCAAAGAGAGCTAAGTCTCAGAGAAAAACTGTAATGCTATTAAACATACCTTTAAGAAGGAAGAAACATGTCCAATAGCTTCAAAACTTGATCATGAAGTGAAGGTGCTTTATATCCAGAGCGCTTCATGCAGTTTTCATAAACATCCCTAATGCACCAAGAGGGCAATTAAATTTCCTCCCAGTGGTATACTTCAAATTGGTAATGGGTAAAATTGATCTCAGATAATAATTTGCATATTCTATTCATTGCATTTTCTGCATTATTCCATTTTACAAGGCACTGAAATCAATGAGACTTAAATTAGCCATGATGAGCTTAAATCTGATTGATTTCTATTGGTCCACTCCAGTCACCTCTAATCTAACCCAATAACTTATTATACCTTATATAGGCCCTGCCCACCACCAACAGGAATGCAGTGAACAGAATCTGGATGTAATTATGAACCTAATCACATTCATTTCAATTCCAACAAATATTTAGTGGCATCCACATCCATCTGTTTAGTTGTTATTTTGCTGAATGGCCTTTTGGAACAAGGTCAAATGCAGTTGAAGCTGCATTTCTGGGTGAAGTGCAGGAGGGTGAGGGAAGCACTGGACAATGTTTGCTTATTCTGATAGATACGTATATGCAAGCATGGTGCCAAGGTGGTGCTAGGAGCAACAGTGTGCAGAGCAGTAGAATCTGATTCAAATTAGTTTGATTTCTATGAATATGATTTACATTTTTGACAGGGGTTCAGCTTTTCCAAGTGGACTTACAAACGTTTTTTTCATGTATGGTGGTGGAGGGGAAATTATGTTCTAGTTTGTCTGTCTCACTGTCCATCCTTCCTTCCTAATGGGGTGGACTGGTGGGCCACCCCATTAGCCATAGGCAATCTGGGTGGCTCACAACATGCTAAACAACATTTTAACAATACAATTCATTCATAACAATCACAATATAAAATTAACCAATAAGGTAACAATAAAATAAAAAAGAAAGGCATAAAACTAAACACTTGAGATTTATCTGCCTAATAACACAGGTAAAAGTTATTCATGCTAAAAAGTATTAGCTCTGGTGTGCATTAGTGTTAATGAAGGCTGTATGTCTTTTTTTCAATCTGTTCTTTCTGAATTCTGTGGATTGTGAGACACCATTCATTCCATTGTCTGCTCATTGATGGGAACAGATTTCTTCCATTTCCCAAACTTGTTTTCATGTGAACTTCCATAAATTTGCACTTCTGAAAGTGTGTGAATTTCCCCAAAATGTACAAATCATCCAATTTTCATGTTTCAGCCTATGGTCATTTGAATTTTAAAAACATTCTTCTATGATTAAATTTGTAGAAAATCTTCAAATCTACAGAATCGGTGTGATGCCGGAAAAGCTGGTTTGCTACAGAATCACTGCAGATTTGTAGAAATCTAACTCATTTGAATCCATTGAAGATTCCTCTGTCATACTTAATGCAAATACTTTCCCCAAAAAGAAACAAACATTTTCCTTCTCTTAGCTATAAGAAGAATTTTATTTTATTTACTTATTTTATTGCATTTTTCTGCCCCCACTAGCCCAATGGGCTATCTGGGTGGCTTACAATAAATCAGGAAAAGAAACAAGGGATAATAGGGACAGGGATAATAATGCTGATGCCACATGTATGCCATTTCCTGAACATCTCCTCTTCACGTGCCTTTATGTCAGTGTGTATGCCATTCACTCCGATTCACTTCATAACTTATGTACTTTTGTTGCCAGGGACAACACGTGCTCTTCTAGTCTTGATGCTGAGGCTGCAACCCTCCAGCCCTCTCTTAGAAATAACTCCCATTCAATGGGATTTACTTCTGCGTATTCAAGCACAGGGTTGGGTGGTAAGTGGCCTGCATTCTTCTGGCATGGAAGGTACAGCAAGGTGTGCATGTTTAGCATTCCTCAGAATTCATGCAGTTGTTGATATGAATCATTTATTTCTCTCTCAAGAACTTTTATCACTTTCAGACATGAATGCTCCATGGGGCACAACTTTTCTGCTCAATCAGTTTCTAATGATCCTTAGAGAGGAGTGTGCTTCTTAGCATCTTATCTACTTTCTATATCCCAATATCTGACAGTTCAGGTACCTTTTGTTAGTATGGCCAGTAGAAAGCACTAGATTGTCATCTGCATCTATAGCAAATAATCCTGAATTTCCGCCCTTCTCCCTCTTGTACCCCTACAATGAGAGCCAGTTTACTGTAGAGACCAGGCTACTGGCCAAGAAACTCATTGTGTGGCTTTCAGCCAGTCACTGATGCTCAGCCTGGCCTACCTTAGAGGGTTGTTTTGAGAATAAAATGGAGAGGAGGGGGATAATGCAGCTACCTTGGCATCCTTGCAAGGGGAAATAAGGTGGAGTATAAGTGCAATGCTGTAACAACAACAATGTATTGCATACATTTTGATGGCATTAAAATGAAATGCTTATTCTTTCTGCAGCATGAAACCAATATGGTTTTGATTTTACCCTGCACTTAGTCTGAATAGCACTTTGTACTCACTCCAGATGCACTCACAGGATTACATCCAATATTACGTGAGCTGACTTGCTCTACGATGAGTTTCCCTCATCTGCTCATCCACACTCCAGAAGTGCTTGAGAGGTTCTGGTTTTGTGGTTTTCTTCCATTCCCTTTCCTACAAAGAAAATCTTCACATTTTATTCCATGTCTTGGGCTATATAATTCATAGAGGCTGTTTACGATAAAAATAAACAGGCTGTTGAGCTGGAACAAAATCTATCCTAAGAAACAGAAGTAACAGTTTGACTTCTGCACAATGATCTGAAATACAAGTGAAAATCATACTTGGAGGCACCATTATTATGATGGAGAGATCAGCCTCTATATCAGAGGATTGGTGAGTGGTCACTGTAAACTCTTCAGATGCAGGATATTACACACTAGTTTGCCCTGTTCTGTGTAGAGTGGTGGAAAATGTTATCATAAATGGCATTATCAAGCATACAGAAGGGTATTTCCTGCAGAAAAAGAAGCAACATCTTACAACATCAAGTCCTGTCTTACAAACCCTTTAGAGTTCTTGGAATGTTGCCTAATGTTTTCTTGAGCTTCCAAAAGGCTTCTTGATTTGCAATCAAAGGATCTTGAGCAGCCGTGGTGCAGGAGTCTTCTTATGGATAAGTGAATGGTTAAGGAAGAAGGAATAAATGGACAATTCTCATAATGGAAGGGTATAAACAGTGGAGTCCCATGAAGTTCTGTTGGGACTGCTGCTTTTGTCTTTTTTGCATGATCAGTAGAAGGCCACATGCAGTGAGGAAGCCACTTGCTGGAGGCATGAAAGTATTGAGGGCAGTTAAAAGAAAAAGGAACAGAATAGGTATACCTTCAAACTGGAGGAATGTGAATTAAAATGGGAGACACAATTCAGTGTAAACATCTGTGAAGCAATGCATACTGGGACAACCACCAGCTTGGACAGCTTTAAAAGGTTATTAGGCAAATTCATGGAGAATAAAATTATAAGTACTAGCCATGATGGCTTTATTTTTCCTTCAGTATCAGAAACAGCATGACTTTGTATGCCAGTTGCTGAGGAACATGAGCAGGACGGTGCTATTGCACTCATGTCCTGCTTGTGGGCTCCTCATGGGGATAGGCCTCTGTGAGAACAGTGCTGGACCAGATATGCTCTTATGCTGTTATGGTACAAAATGGGTCTTGAGTATCCTGCGAAGAGGGGCCACACTGCAGCATCACCTGCCTTCTGTCCCACACGGACAGGCATTTCACTACCAACAAAATAAGGCACTCAGATTTGTTCCTTAAAGATGGCTTCTCTGATGCTTTTTATACTGGGCTACAACTTGGGGGATTATAGTTTTTTTTTACTTTCTGAGGAAGTACTCTTGGCTTGACAAATGGCTAAGGTTAGCTAATAAATGCTAGACAAAATCCCAAAAACTTTACTTAACTTTTCAAGGCTACTTTTCTACATGCTATTAGCCTTCAACCCAGGAGACACAAAGGGCATTTTAATTATCCCAAGAGTTCCTGTCTTGAAAGTCAGAGCTTGCTGTTCCTTTCTCTTTCAAAGTGACATTATGCTGGATGGAAAGAAGTCATCAGCATTCTCCCATATATCCTCATGAATGGAGAATAAAAGCCATCCTTCTTATCCAACAGGTATGAACACTCTTCCAGCATAAAAATGAAAACAAATGAAATGTCAGCAAACTTTTCAGAACTGAGAAGCTTAAGGTTAGATCTGAGGGTGACAGTTTAGAAATTAATGAAGTCTGAAGGAATGTTCCTGTCATTCTCATTCATAATAGTCATTAAAGAGCATGCATTTTTAAATGTCTATTGATGCTTTCCCACTATGGTCAAAAGATTATTTGATAAATATTCAACTGAATTGTGAAGAAGACATTTTTAATTGTGAAGGGTTAAATACAGTGGAGATAAGAATTCATTTCTAATACTATTTTGGAAACACATGATGTGTTTGGAAACCTATTATTTGTTTGTATGAGAAGCCTTAAGACAGTAAAAACACTTTTATGAATTTGTAAATTATTTTGCACATTAAAACAAATCTCAAAAGGATACCCATCAGTTATTTTAGTTTAGCTTACTATTGACTCAAAAGACAGGTGATTAATTTACTAAAATCAATTGAATCAGAAGGCAATTCTATATTTAAAATTAACCTCTATTTAAGAAAAAAAAAGTTTGAAAGTGAAAATTTTGTAGCACTTTAAACAGTATATAGAACCCATCACTTGTGATGCTCATGGATTTTTCACTCTGTCAGTCCTATACATTTCTTTGCTATGATAGCATTCCTGCCAGTGCTTTCAGTCTATACAAATAAGTTCTGATGCAACTATATGTTGAATTAGGAAATGCCTTATTCTTTGTCATGATATTGCACTATTTATTTATTTAAAACGTTTATATACCTTCCCATCACTGAATGCTTCACAATCCTTATTTAATCACATTAGAGCCCTAAATTCTGTCATTCCCACTTTTCAGATTGGGGACTGGAGCCAAGATGTTATGTCTTGCCAAGGTCGCATTATGAGTCTCTTGCAGAAATGATACTGGATTGCTGCAGGGCCTGATGAGAAAGCGGATTTGAGAACTTGCAAGTGCTCACAGAAAATTGCAATGGCTACTTTAATATGCATGTTTTCATTTCTTTTGCTCATTATTCCTCTTGTTTTTGTTATTTAATGTATACTAAGGTGTTTTTGTTTGTTTTGTTTTGAAGCATCATTTCATCTGCCCAGAGAATTTTAGTTACTGAGCCAACTATGAGCAAACAAACAAGGACACAAACGTAGGGCACAATCCTAGGGCCCCCCATTATGGGCCAGGGCCCATAGGATTATTTAGAGTCCAGGCTCTGAGGTCCTGAGAATGCAGTGCTGGACTCTAAGAGCAAGCCCCTCTTTTGCAGCCAGCATGGAAAGAACTATGTGAGCTGCTTCTGTGAAGCCACCAATGGCCTTGTAGAGGACAAGAAGGGCTGGGCAGGGGACATGGAGGGGAGGGAGCCGGGGCCAACAGCTTACACCACCTCTAGATGACCTCCCAGACTCCTTCCTTTTGCTCCACACTACTTTATCTAGGTAGCCAGGAACAGCTGTCTAGATGAAATGCAGGGCCATCACCGCACCCTGCTCTGTGTACTGGAGACATGAATTGAGGGTTACATGCATTGGATGGCATCCTTCATCTAGCGACTTGGAATGAATTCTTAAATAACTTCTCTAAACATGTAACCATCTTCCAGAAACCTAAAGGTAGTTAAAGGACAGTAACTGGAAGATTTCCACTCTTTCTCACTGTATGCAGATACATGGACTGAAAATGCTACTTGGAATTATTCATGGATTGTGACCTTGAGAACTCAGGGATCGAGAGAATGCAGAGTACTGCAGAAATCCATGTTCTCTCTGCAGTGTTATTTGTGCTTGTCACAGAGCAATTGCAGATGGAAAGCAAAAGCCTGCTCCAGGGCAGGCCTGGGAAAGGCCTCAACAGGCGGAGTGAGGCAGCTGCCTCCAGTGGCAGACCTGGAGGACAGTGGGAAGATGCTGGAGGACAGACTTGTTTGCACCCCACAGTCTGCCCTGCATCCCCTGAGAGGGCCTGCTGCTCTCGGGTGTAAGATTGAGCTGCACCAGCTTTGCTTTGGACAGCAAAATATCTGGGCCAGCCCTGCCCTAAGGGGACCTCTGTCAGGCCAGCCTGGCCCACAATGCACTGCTGCCTGAGGCAAAGGACATGCCCCTTGCCCTTTCCAAAGGCAAGTTGGCTGTTGCATTTTGCTTCAGCCCTGAAGAAGTGACATTGCTGTTTTGCATGGGAAGGCGGCAGAGCAGCTTAGAGATGCAGGACCAGCCTTGTGGCACACACACCGCCCCGAAAACTGCAGCCACCAAGGAAGCAGAGAGCTTAGGTGCTCAGGGGCCCTCAGCCTTTGCCGCACTTTTCCCAGTGGTAGGGCCAACCGTGCCCCCTCTTATTATTGTTGTTACTTCTATGAGGGGGTGCCCTGGATAAAACCAACAAAATCCCAGATAAGATTTTAAAGAGCCAAGCGAACATTTCCGCTCCTCGTTTGCCTTGGTACGTGCACCATGGAGTGTTTGCACACAGCCCTGCTGCTGAGAAGGCCTCCCAGCCCCTCTGCCAGTGCTGGGCTGAGGGCTTTCTTCTCACCCCCACAGAAGCTCTCTTGGTTGACTAATCCAGGCTTTAGGATGTGGTCTTGTTTGGGCAGCTTTAGGTTGGTAGGTAAGTGAAGTACTAAAGCCTGTGATCTTTTTGTCTCTTTTAGGTGCTGGAGTACCTGTCACTCTTACATTTCTGTAGTGACAGCCATCTTCTCATAAAAGTAAGTTTAGATTGTTCTTTTATTCCTCTTGATTTGCTAATTTTGATGTTTAACAAAGTAGTAATTATAAAAATGACCACCAAATATGTCAGCTACATCATTCTTGAAATATTATGGAAATACCCATGATTTCTAATGTGATTTTTAAAATTAATTTGCATTTCTCTAGTTACCTTTTACATTTTCAAACACAATTGAAAAAAATCTTCAATTTCTTAAAAAAGTTGAAATCATACAGTTACTGTGCCATCCCATAGGAATTTTGATCATCCTCTCCAAGGATGGGGAGAGAGGTCTGCCTTTGCAGAGGGAAATTAACCTCATGAACTTCTCTGGTGGTCTAGTCCACAGGTTGTTACGCCCTTTGTCTGCCCATCTGTTCGAACCCTGGCTTCAGAGAGAGGGGTGGAAATGAGGACTTCCACAGGCTGTTCCGCCAACACACCTCAGAATGGGGGTGTGGGACCCTAAACTGAGCAGTAGGTGGGGAAAGGCAGGTGGAAGAACAATGTCTGAAGAAGACCAGAGGGGAAAATAAGGAAAACACTGCTCCCTCCAATCTTTGCCTGTGCCTCACAGGCCTTCAGAAGTGGTTGTTCCTCCTCTTTGGTTTCTCCCTCCCCAACGAAATTGCTCTGTGAATTGCATTGTTACTCTGAGGTATTGGGATGTAACAAATAAGAAATTCAGAAAGTTAACTGGAATTGAACGCCAAGTATTCTGTGTGTGCACACAAATCATTTCATGGGTATTGATCCTCTTCTACCCTGAGGGCCGAACTCCATTTTGGAGAAATTCGTGATGGCTGCATTCCAGTGGCAGGCAGTTTCAAAATACGAAGATACCAGTATATTTCAGCACTTCTGGGCAATAACCAAGCCTTATAAGCATTTAAACCCTAAAGATTTGTGGGGAAAAACACAGAAAGGTTGGGAAAACACCCAAGGACCAGTGCGTGGAGGACAGGGTGTAGGACTGGGATAGGGAGCATGGGCATCAGGAGACTCATGCAGGGCTGATTTTGGTCCTGAGGCCTAAAGTTCTCAACCTCTGGTTTAATTCCCAGCAATTTCAGCTGAGGAAACATGTTCATGCAGATCTTGTTTAATCCTTACCACAAGACAGGAGCATCAGTTGCTAGCCCCATTTTGCATTCATAAGGACTTGCCAATGGCCAGCTACTGAGAACATGGCTGTAGTGAGGTTTCAACCAGTGATTTCCCCATTTGTAGCTCATTGTTCAGCTGGTAGTCCCCGAGTCCTTGGTTTGTTTGCTCAGAATTTCTTCAGCCTTGAAAAACTGCAAGCAGACCTGAAAGCAGAAGAACCATCTTCTCCAAGGCCCTGCTGGGCTTGCTTTAGCAAAGCAGCAGGGAGCCAAGAACAGCATGTTTCTGTTGTCAGTGTCACCACTTTTATTTCAAAAATGTCCACCCTTTCACTGTCAAGAGAAAGAAATTAGGTTTGCCTGCTAGTGCTGTGATGCAGCTCCATGGAATCCCTCCCTCTAGCATCTGTGCACTCCTTCTCATGCTTGTGCTATCTTAGAAAGGGAGCCGAGTCAAGAGGAAATCTGTGAATGATCGTGGCATGAAGGCTGCACGATCGGCAACTTTTTTCTGTGTCAGATGCCGCATCATGTGCAGCACAAACAAAGGCTGCTGCAGGAGCCTTGGAAGAGGGATGCAGCTTGTGTGGTGTTCATGTGGTACACGATTCCTGGTGAGAGCTGCCAAACATGGCATCTCCTCACTAGGAGCTCATACTCATGGTCAGGGCAAAGCAAGCCAACTCAAGGGCTGACGTATTTACTTATTTACTTATTAGGAAACTTCTATGCCGCCCCATTCGCCGAAGCCTCGGGGCGGCTCACAACAATAAATAAATAATCACAATATAAAAACAATATAATTTGAATCACCTGGCCAAAGAATAAAATAAATAAATAATATTGACAATTAAAACAACACTTAAATAAAAAGGTCTTCACCTGGTGCCGAAAAACGAATAACGACGGCGCCAGGTGGATCTCTCTGGGGAGCGCATTCCATAGATTGGGCGCCACCACAGAGAAAGGCCTCCTCCGAGTACTTACCCTCCTAATATCCTTCACGGAGGGTTCCCAGAGAAGGGCCTTTCCCGCTGATCTCAAGGGGCGGGCAGGCATATTGGACGTAAGCGCTCCTTCAGGTAACCACGATCCAAGCCTTTATAGGTCATAACCAACACCTTGAATTGGGCCCGGACTTCAATGGGAAGCCAGTGAAGCTGACGGAGAACTGGAGTCATGTGAACATAATGCCCAGTCCCTGTCAGCAGTCTGGCAGCTCTATTTTGAACCAATTGAAGTATCTGGACCATCTTCAAGGGCAGCCCCACATAGAGTGCGTTACAGAAGTCAAGTCGGGAAGTCACCAACGCGTGGGTGACTGTCGCCAGGCAGTCGTTCTCCAGGTAGGGACGCAGCTGATGGATCAGCCGAAGCTGATAAAAAGCGCTCCTCGCCACCACTGTCACCTGAGCTTCCAGTGAAAGCTCTGGGTCGAGGAGCACTCCCAAGCTGTGGACCTTGTCCCTAAGAGGGAGTGCAACCCCATTCAGGACTAAGTTCAGGTCCCCTTCCCCAAAGCCCGATCCGCCAACCAACAGGACCTCCGTCTTGTCTGGACTTAGCTTCAGTCTGGGTGCCTTCACTCCAGTTACAGGGTGGGAGAGCATGATAGCGGAGTCAGAACGCAGGGGCTCCTGTGTATTGAAGCCTTCACCCAGTCTTCCCCAAAGATGCCCATGGAATGCCCCCTCTTGGCCTGTACTGATTTTATTTTTATTTTATTTATTTTATTTTACAAATTTTTATGCTGCCCCCTTGCAAACTAGCCTCGGGGCGGCTCACAATATATAGCAAAAACAATATAAAACAATACATAATCTAAAACTAAAACTGGCCCATCTCATAGTCACAAAGTTAAAAACAATAAACAATATACATAACAATTTAAAATTTACAATAATAAATTAACAGTTAAAATATTTCTTAAATAAAAAGGTCTTCGCCTGGCATTGAAAAGCAAATAAGGACGGTGCCAAGTGAGCCTCTCTGGGGAGCGCATTCCATAGGTGGGGCGCCACCGCAGAGAAAGCCCTCCTCCGGGTACTCACCCTCTTCACCTCCCTCACTGAGGGTTCCCAGAGGAGAGCATCAGCTGCCGATCGTAGGGGGCGGGAGGGCATATATGGTCGCAGGCGCTCCTTTAGGTAGCCTGATACTGGCATTCAGAAGTTGGGAGCCTGCAGAAGTTTCTAAAATGTCCGATGTGCCCTGGCATTCCTTCCCTGAGGCCAGAGGACTGCAGTCTAAATCTCATCTTGAATGGGATCCTGTTAAAAAAGGCTCATATATGTGCATGAGAGAAAATGTATATGTACAGAAAAAGAGAAAACAGTACTTGAAGGAGTAGCTAGATCTCCCACTCCCAAACCCAGTTTAAGATGATGCAAAAGAAGCACTGTTCTTGCCTGTGGTGTGCTCTCATTTATCCCCCTTTTAACAGGTTTTCCAGGGAATGCTGCTTATTCTCAATTTGCAGAGAAACATGGTCCCAAACAGTGCACACTTAGCACTCATGCATGATGCTTAGAGTTGCTTCTTTTTCTTATACACTGGGAAGATGTTTGTTTGGATAATGTGTGACTCTACAAATTAATTAGCCCACACCAAACTCTCTCTTTCAGACAAAACCTGAGGAGATCAGCATTGAAAGCAATTTTTTGCCCTGTCCCTACTCAAGTCGGTGCCTCCCCTGCCCTCATGCTAGAACTTCAAGATCCATGACTATGCAACGGGGAGAAATGGGCAAGGGCAATCACACTGCCTTGATCGAGTTCGTTCTCCTTGGCTTCACAGCTCATGAACACACACAGGTAGTCCTCTTTGTGCTCTTCCTAGCCATCTATGCAGCTACAGTGGTGGGGAACATATTAATCTGGATCAGTCCCAGCCTTCACAGCCCCATGTACCTTTTCCTCAACAACCTGGCCTTCCTAGGCCTCAGTTATGCTTCTGCCATCACACCCAAGATGCTGGTCAATTTCTTAACAGGAAAGAAAACTATTTCACTTGCAGGATGCATTGCACAAATGTATCTGTTTGCTTCCTTTGCAGATGTGGAGTGCCTCCTGCTGGCTGCCATGGCATATGACCACTACATGGCCATTTGCAACCCACTGCTCTATCCTCTGCTTATGCCCCGCAAGGTGTGTGTCTGGCTGGTAGCTGGTTCTTATCTCATGGGCAGCATGAGCTCACTAATGCACACTTACTTTACGTTCCAACTTTCCTTTTGTGGTTCCAACATCATCAATCATTTCTTCTGTGATATCCCTCCCTTGCTAGCCATCTCTTGCTCAGACACCCACTTCAATGAGGTCTTCCTGTTTGCCCTGTGTGGCTTCATACACACCAGCACTTTCCTGTTCATCCTCATCTCCTATGTCCATATCATTTGCACTGTCCTGAGGATCCACTCCATAGCAGGTTGCCACAAAGCCTTTTCCACATGCACCTCCCATTTGACCGCTGTGATGTTGTACTATGGAGCCCTTCTCTTCACCTGTTTGTGACCAAGCTCCAGATACAGTATGTTCCAGATACCAACAAAATAATCTCGGTGTTTTATACCATTGTTTTCCCCATGCTGAATCCTTTGATATACAGCTTCAGAAATGAAGATGTGAGAGATACCCTCAGCAAAATATTGCAAAAGAAAGTGATGGTACTCAAAGGGACTCGGCACACTTGATAGCAAGATTTCCATTTTGTTGTTGTTGTTATATGTTATATCCTAATTCTTTTCCTCTTGAAGGAACCTGAGGTAGCCTACTTAGCTCTTGTTTTTATTTTCACAACAGCCACTCTGCAAGGTAGATTAGGCTGAGAGTTGGTGATTGACCCAAAGTTATTGTGTAAATTTCATGGCCATGTGGGGACTAGGACCCAAATCTCCCAGGTCTCCAGTCCAACACTCTAACCACCTGCATAACACTACTTACAAATGCAGACTTAAAACTATGGATTCACAACCAGAAAAATATATCAGGTGGTTACACATTGCCCCTTTTACATTACTATTGCTCTGATTGAGTTTTCTATCAGTAATTTCTTGAGATCCTGTGAAATACTGTTTTTACGAAAGCCATATTCACAAGTTGCCCTTCAGGTGTAGGACTGAATATGTACATTAGAAATGACACCCAAAATTTTAAGACTCATCGGTCACACCTCAGTGAGCAAGCTGTCTTTGAAGCAGAGCTTTAGTTACCCAGTTTTCATGTTATTGGAAAGCCCAGTAATGCAGAGCTCCTGGCTGCACCGAGCTCTTTTCATGCTTAGTGGTATGCATGTAGGCTTCCCTTTGCAAATGCTCTAACCCTGGAACTGGGTCTGATGAGGTCTGTGGGGTGATGGTCCTCTATGTATCCTTTTGTACACATGGAGAGCAACTCATGAAGTGATGATGAACTCAAAGCAAAACATAACTAGGGCAGATTGAGAGGGAAATGTTAATCCCTGTTGATCCCTACATCTTCTGCTTCATATAAACTCCTTCTACCAAAAGCAATGTATTTTTCTCAATCCAACTATTTCTTCTAGGAGCAGAATCACTTATATACTCAATGGAGTTTCTTCTTGACTTCCCTGCTGATTTTGATGGAAAGAACAGAATCATTTGCCTCTCTTGTTACAAATATGGATTTGTTCCCTCTGTTAAATGCCACAGAAGGACTCAGATGCTCAGAGCATATCACTGAGCATGTTTAAACACAATAAAAAAGATCTCCAATAAAAATGAGTCCCCCTCACTGAAAAAGCTCTCCTATTAAAAATGCATATAAAATGTTTCAAAGGGGGAAAGTCTGCACAAGAACATACTCATGAAAATAATTCTCAAATCCATTTTACATTCAAAAAGGTACTTGTAAAATATGTATATGCAAAACTGAATGTCTTAAAAGAAATACATACAAAATGTGGGCTTATTTTTATGTAAACTTTAAAAATCCTTCAAAATTCAGGATAAGCTAGACTTAAAATGTGTTTGTGGGAGGAGGGGAGAAACCAACTTTGACAAGATTCTTCTATCTCTAGTCTTCACTTCTGGGGATATATGAATAATCACTTGGGGATATATGAAAAATCCCCAGATCTGGTTCACTGCCCACATACTGGCTCTGACTTGTTGCAACAGGAGTTGAGCCAGGTCATAGATTTCTACCTGTAAGGCCAGCCACAATTTGCATCCTGTTTTTCAAACTGCAGATGCAAACTTTGCAAACCAGCCGTGGAAAAGCATGTGCCTTTAATGCATCCTCTGCTATTTCCACCAATAATAGCAAGCCACATGTTCTTTGGGTGTTGCTGATTGCAAAAAGCATATCATTATCTTTTCCTCTATGCAGGAAAATGACATATGCAATTATCAGTTCCAAATTAATATGCTGAAAATACTTCCACTCTTATTATTGGCAAGAATTTCTCACTCAAACCATTCCTTGAGTTCATGACATTTTCCTTCCTTGTTAATCACCATGCTATTTTCTCCAGTTTATCTGAGCTTCTGACATTACCAAAACATTGTGAGGAGGAAAAACGCAATGATGGCTTTCATGCAGTCATGGAAATATCAGAAGGAGCTCTCTGAGAAATAGGGACAGTCTTCTGACCATGCAATGTGACCGTAATCTGGGATTTGGGTTCTGGGTTCCAAGCACAGGTCCAGCATCCTGTCTGACCGCCTGCTATTTTACTGACCATGAATTATGTTCTAAAGCGACTTGATTGATCTCCATAAAACCAGCTTATGGTGTTGACCTTTCTGATTTAATTAATTTAATTAATTTCTGATTCTTATAAGGGGCCATATCCCCTGATGTCATTCCACTAGCTCAAAGTGCCTGTGAAAAGCCTGGGTTAATTTGACACTTTAAACAACACCCCTGGAGATAACTGGAAGGACTGGTTTTGACACTTGTGTGAAGATAAAAACAGTGCTTCTACAAGTGGCAGAGGCTTTGCACTAGCAGACAGATGCTACTGGATGCAACCGCAGGTGTTTTCTAAATGCAGCAAAAGCAACTGAGGCCCTTTTTGCAACCATCTCCACTCCAGTTCTTGTGGTGGAGTCATGGTGCACCTTGTTCTCTTTCCAGCACAAAGCAAGCATTGTATGAGGTGCTGAGACTCTGATTCACATGACTTTTCACCCCAGACTTGTTTTGTTTTTAGAGTGGAATCACATAAATCAGACCATTTACCACACAGGTGAGTGTACAGCGATGCCACATGAATGGAAACCAGGGCTGGCACAAATCGATTTGGTCAGACGTGCATTTCACCTGCCAAACATAAAAATAAATAAATAAATAGTAGTAATTCTTACAGAGAGACAAACATGCATTCCATAGATTTGTGGCAGTCACTTTTACAGCATGAGATCATGACTATGCCATAGTGCTAAGTCACTTCCCAGGTCTTAGGTCATGTTCACCGGAGTCCTCACTCAAAGCTGTTATGCAAGGCTATTTTTTCCGCAGGCTTAATCAGGGCCAGGCCCCATGATGTTTAAATTCTGTTTAGCCTAGTGAAGAGTTCTGGAGAACTTGAAACCTTGCAGGCATCTGTAGTGTTTTGGCTAGGCTGGCAGGTTAGGAGATGTAACCTCTTGACTAGATCTTGGCATGTGTTTACGGAGCATCCACCCTACATTAGCTATCTGTCCCAAATGCTTCAGGCTGAACTAGGCTTTGGGCCAACTGCAGAAACACTGATTTATCACAAGACCTGTTCTTCAGAATGCAAAGTTAAAACCCAGGCACAGCTGAATAGTTTTGCATATTTGTGGGAAAACAGTTTTAAATGCTGGACATGCACATGGTGGGCATGTCATGAGCAGAGCCAGTTGGAGCTGGAGGTCAGACTAGATGGCCTGGGAGACCCCTTCTGACTCGCTCTGTTTCTATGTTTCTATGCACAGCTGTCACACTTCCTTTGACATCTCCCTGGTGATATTTAGTTATAGGAATTGTGTGATGGGGCATTATTCTGTGCAGGGTTCTCCTGCCAATGCAGCACTTGATGGACTGCTGCTTGCAGCGAACGTTTGTGCCGGGTGACAGCCCATCATGTGCCAGTCTTCTTCAGGTAAGCCAGTGCCAGGGAGACATGGGGCAGAGATATAGGCTGGGAGCAGCATTCAAACATTCTCCATCATATTTAGTCTAGACTTCACTTGGAAATAATTTTTAAATAACAGGCTAGGATGAAGAAATATATCACAGAAAAGAGACCACTAATTCATTCAGAATGAAAACTGTGATGAACAAGGGAAGAAAATCATACAGAAGGCTGGTTTCTTGGCACTCAGGTACCTTTAGGTAAAGCATATGATTTATGAGGCTTGTTTGCAAGGGGGTGGCATATAAATTTGTAAAATAATAAATAAATGAATGAATGAATGAATGAATGAATGAATGAGAAATTGGTTTCTGGATTTACCCAGTTGACACCTGCAAGACTGAATATGGAATGAAGGCAATCTGCTGTCAAATTCTGTACATTTCTGAGCTTGTAATGTAATTCATGGAGCTTCCCCCTAAATTGCATTCCTCAGCCTATGTACACTTGAGAATGGTGCATGAAAATACTTAGGTTTGGTTTAAAAAGTGGGAGAAAAATGGAGGCATTTAAAAAATGTGAAATACAAGGAATACATTTGGGAAAAACTAAGAGATGGAACACACTGAGATGGAATTTGGAGTACCCCAATACATTTGAGTTTTGCTTGTGTGCCTATCCATAGGGTTTTTGAGATGTTAAAACAGAATCTGCCATAGGTTAGATCTGGGCACACTTCAAGCTTTGAGGATCTCCTTTGTTACTAGAACTCTGAGGTCCAGCAGGCACACCATGCTGTAGAAAACAAACACTTCGAATTAATGAATTCTCAGCCCCAAGGATGTGTTTTGGGAACCAGAACTGAATGGAGCTCACAGTCCTTCTGCACAAAATTCAGTTCCTGCTTATGATGAGCTTCCTTCATTTCAGTAGCATTTTGGAGGCAGAAAACAGGAGTCAATTTATGCTGCTTCTGTTAAGTAATTTGGAGCCCAACATTCTTGCTGATCTACCAGGAGATCTACTGGTAGATCCAGATCAGCATCCTGCCTATGACTACCATAGATAACCCTTGGACAAGGAGCCTGCCCTGCCATTCCTTCATCTCTGAGTTTCATCACTAATGAAAGCACTCATCTCTTTCCAGTGCTCTCCTGAGTGCATCCTTTACTTCTTTGTTCCTCAGGCTGTAGATCAAGGGGTTCACCATGGGAAAAACCACAGTATAAAAAACTGAGATGATTTTGTCTGTATCCAGGGCGTAGCTGGAACTAGGACGTAGGTACATGAAAAGGAGGGTGCCATAGTAAAGGGAAACAGCCGTCAAATGGGATGTGCAAGTGGAAAAGGCTTTGTGGCGGCCTTCTGCAGAGCGGATCCTCAAAGTGGTAGAAAGGATACAGGCATAGGAAATAAGGATGAACAAGAAAGTGCTTGATTGGATGAAACCACACAGGGTGAAGAGAAGGACTTCATTGATATGGGTGCTGGAGCAGGAGAGGGCTAACAGGGGAGGGATGTCACAGAAGAAATGGTTGATGGCATTGGAACTGCAGAAGGAAAGGCGTAATGTTAAACTAGTGTGCACCAAAGAGCTCATGCTGCCTGCGAGATAGCAGCCTGTTACCAGACAGATGCACCTCTTGTGGGAGAGGAAGGCTGGGTAGGGCAGTGGGTGACAAATGGCCATGTAGCGGTCATACGCCATGGCAGCCAGCAGGAGGCACTCCACATCTGCAAAGGAAGCGAAGAGATACATTTGCGTGATGCATCCTCCAAATGTAATGGTCTTCCTCTTGACTATGAAATTGACTAGCATCTTGGGGGTAATGGTGGAGGAATAATTGAGGTCTAGGAAGGCCAAGTGGTTGAGGAAAAAGTACATGGGGCTGTGAAGGCTGGGACTGATCCAGATTACTATGATGAGGCCGATGTTCCCCACCACTGTAGCTGCGTAGATGGCTAGGAAGAGCACAAAGAGGACTACCTGTGTGTGTTCATGAGCTGTGAAGCCAAGGAGAATGAACTCAGTCACTGTAGTATAATTCTGCTCAGCCATTTCTTCCAGTTTCATTTTTATCGCCTCCAGATCAGGAGTAGCTGAATCAAAGGGAGGAATGAACTGTGGGGACAATGTCAAAGAAACAGTATTAGAGAATGGTTTCCTTAGCCTTTCTCCTGAAACTGGAAGAAAGAGAGTCAAATGAACTCTGCAATCAACCTCTGGGGACTTCCTCTTGTGCCAACCCTGTGCCAAGGTCATCTCTTTGGTGGCTCCCCATCTTTGGAGCAACCTCCTCACTGCAGCCCTCCTGGCACCAAGCTTTCCATCTTTTTGGCACCAGGTCAAGATAGCCCTTTATGCAGAAGCCTTTCAATATCTGCGTAGTTAGCCAGGGACCTGTTTCCTTTGCAGGGTCTTTTTTTACTGTATTTTTAAAATCTATTTTGAATTCATCTTAACATTGTTTTGTTTTTATGATACTTGTATTGTATTTTATTATTTTATGCGTGGTTGTAAACTTCCCAGAGAACTTCGGCTATGGGAATGTATAGACATGAAATAAATACATACACACATACACAAATCTTTCCATAAGCCATCTTGGATATTTCTCAGAAGTTATGGGAGCAATATGAGTGGTGAAAATATGGAAGGAAGGGAATCAGAGAATCAACCACATTTTACTTGGTTTGTTTTGGATGGATTGGCATTCTCTGTGAAGGATGGGTGCTTTCCAGATGTGCTGGACTACAACTCCCATTATCAACCTGCTCAGAGATGGCTTTATAGTCTACATGTCTGAGGACTTGGGAATTTAAAAGGGCCCCTTTTCTGCCTCACAGATGTCTTCCCACTAGAAGTAGGGTCTCGGGTGGATTCCCATTTGGACATTAATGAGACTCAGAGCTGCTTTGCTTGAGCCAGGCTGCTGTTTATGGGCCTTCTGACTATGATCTGGATCTGTAGGTGCACCTCCTCTGGCAGACCGGAAAACAAAGCCCAGGGAAATGAGCACGGCACAGTCCAGATCACATCAAAAGCCAGTGGCAGTGAGGACACTGAAGCTGAAGCCTTGCGGTCCTGGTGCTTTGGCCCCAGTGCATCGCTCTCACACTGGAGGCTGTGAGAATACAAATGTACACCCTGTCCAGCACGGGGATGCTAACCTGCTCCAGGAAAAGCTGGTCATGGGCTTTTTACATGACAGAGGAAAAACCTGGGGCCTGCTGAACGCATCAGAATCCTTGCTGAGGTCAATCCACCCAGCTTGGAGAATGCAAGGATGCAAACCTTTTACTGGCAGGAGGCTTGCTGTGGAGCTCAGAGTTTCCAGAACGAGTTGGCTTGTTCTGACTTGTGTGTGACACTAATCTCAAGGCTTATCGACTTCAGAGTGCCTGCAGCATTTCCCCTTCAAAAATACTGCACAGGGGTCAGTATTATTCTGGCTGCAATATTGCAGAGGTGGGGTAGATGGGGTGGGAAGCCTGAGAGAGCATCACCTAAAGCCACCTACTGAGTTAATGGGAGAGAGGAGAGCTGGACTGGGTGCTTCCCAGCACAAAATGATCGGGTTCTGACAACAGGATGACCCACACTCAAGGACTAAGTAAGGGTTCAGTGTGGGTTGTCCTTGAATCATGTGATTGAAACATAAGCTGCTGTGCTGTCTGAAGCTTTCATTGAAAACTGCCCAGAGATGGGTGATATGGAAATGGCATAACAACAAGCAACAACAATAACCCAGTCAAAGAAAACAAACCATGGTAAACAGCTCATAGTTCACAATCCAACGATAAACCATAGGTTTCCTTCATGGGTTGTTTGTGGTTAACTACCCATGACTTGTTATGTATCTAGGTTAAGGCAACCTGATAACCCACATTTTAACAATAGCCAATAGTTCAACAACAATCCACACTCATCTCTGCATTAATATCAATGTCAACACATTAGCTGATGCTATACGGTATGTATTGTGGGCTTATTTATGGAACTAGGACACAGGCAATCTGCGTTCTAGTCACAACTCAGCCATGGAGCCAACTGGGTGACTTTGGGCCAGTCACAGACTCTCAGCCCAACCAACCTCACAGGGTTGTTGCTGTGGGGATACAATTTGAGAGCAGCAGGAAGAGAATGATGTAAGCTGCTTTGAGTTCTTTGTAAGAAAAAGGCAGAATATCGATCTAATAAATAAATTAATAAATTTGGTCGATGATGGTGATCAGAAACAAGAACTTCTAGCTAAGGTACAGGAGGTGGCTGAAGCCAGGGATAAGCTGGTGGGCCAGGTGGGGAAGCATTGAAGGCCATATGTGAGCATTCACTACTGCTGGATTATCAGGAGCCTAACAATATGTACCAACATAATGAAAAGTACAGTATCCCATTATGACAGTCAAGTCACAGCATCCAATTGCTGTTTGCTTACCAGAGTTGAACCTTGGCATTAAAAAGTGCATCCAGGACCAAATCCTCTGAAAAGAAGTCCCAAATATCACTGCAAAATATTTCCTGTTTTTTCCTCTTTCCTGAAAACTCAAAGCATTTTGCTTCCAAGGTACTTCTGCTCATATAATGACTTCATATATTGTTACTGCCTAAGTAAATCATTCAGATCTTTGTGCTGAGGAACAGTGCCATTTGCCACTACCTGTCAGCCTATAGATTACCAAGAGTACCATATTCAGAGCAACGCCTATTCTTATGGTTCTTCTCTGTGGTGACTTACCTTGGAAGCATATAGGGAAATATTTACTGCCTTCTCACAGGAATGGCTGCTTTTGAAGATTTTGATTTGTTACCAGACCTCTGGAGTCCAGGCCCCTGGAGTGGCTGGAAGACAGCCATTGGGGCAGTATTATTACACAGAGCAGACAATTAAAATATATTTTATGATATTTTATGGATTAATCCTTCCTTCTCCCATAACAAAAGTCACATAGTTGGTTGAAGAATGCTAGTAGTTGTACAACTTTATTTATTTACTTACTTAGGTTGGTAAACATTCATAGGACTGCATCTTTAATAGGTGAAACATTAAAAAATTTGCAATTTTATATACTCTTACCTGAGTATACTGTTGGAAAAATTGTAAAAAATCTCACTCTCTCTTCAAAACAAGAAGGTGAGAGATTTTGCAAGTAATTCTCTGGTTTGTTGACTTAGAGGTCAATAAAGCAATTAGCTCTTTGTGGTATGGAGGAAGATTTATTATGGTTTTGCAAAGTAATCTGCTAAGAGCAGATTCCCTGAACAAAGGCTTGAACAAAGAATTTATACCACTATTAATGTCATATAGCATGAGAACATGTTAACCAATCACATTTGATCCAAATGAATGCAAAGGTGTACTTACATATTAGCATCTAATAGAAGCTTCTCATGTATCTTTCTTCTCAGCATATCTTAGGATGTGATACCAGATATGGGGGAATCTTCTAAAGCTTTCTTCCCTACACATGTGCACTTCCTAATGTTTATTTATTTATTTAAAGCATTTTTATGCCGCCCCCTTTGCAACAAGCCTCGGGGCGGCTTACAAAGCAAATAAACAAATACTGAATAAAGTTTAAAAATCCGGATACATCTCGGCAGAGCTCTAAAAATCCAATAAATAAAAACAATTAACAGTTAAAATATTGTTTAAATAAAAAGGTCTTGGCCTGGTGCCGAAAAACAAATAACGACGGCGCCAGGTGGACCTCTCTGGGGAGCGCATTCAATAGGTGGGGCGCCACTGCAGAGAAGGCCCTCCTCTGGGTACTCACCCTCCTATCCCTATCCTTCACGGAGGGATCCCGGAGAAGGGCCTCTGCCGCCGATCACAGGGGGTGGGAGTGCATATATGGACGCAAGTGCTCCTTTAGATAACCAGGTCCCAAGCCGTTAAGGGCTTTATAGGTGATAACCAACACCTTGAATTGGGCCCGGACTTCAATGAGAAGCCAGTGAAACTGACGGAGGACTGGGGTTATGTGAGAACAACGCCCGGTCCCCATCAGCAACCTGGCAGCTCGGTTTTGCACCAATTGAAGTATCCGGACCGTCTTCAAGGGCAGCCCCATGTAGAGCGCGTTACAGAAGTCTAATCAGGAAGTTACCAATGCATGTGTCCATGTTGCCAGGCAATTGTTCTCCAGGTAGGGATGTAGCTGATGGATCAGCCGGAGTTGGAGGAAAGCGCTCCTCGCCACCGCTGTTACTTGAGCTTCTAATGACAACTCTGGGTCAAGGAGTACTCCCAAGCTGCGAACCCTGTCCCTAAGAGGGAGTGCAACCCCATTCAGGACAAGGTCCAGGTCCCCCATCCCAAAGCCCGACCCACCTACTAACAGAACCTCCGTCTTGTCTGGATTAAGCATCAGTTTATTGGCCCTCATCCAGCCCATTACCTCGGCCAGGCACCGGTTCAATAGAGCCACTGCCTCACCTGGATCGGTAGAAAACGAGATGTAGAGCTGGGTACAGCGTGCTGATGATTCCGCAGTCCACACCTCCTGATGACCTCTCCCAGCGGTTTCATGTAGATGTTGAATAGCAAGGGGGACAAAATGGAGCCCTGCGGAACTCCATGGCATAGCTGCCATGGCGCAGAGCCATAGTCCCCCAGCACCACCTTCTGGAATCGGTCATTGAGACAGGAGCGGAACCACTGCAAAGCAGTGCTTCCAACTCCCAACCCCGCTAGCCTATCCAGAAGGATAATATGGTCGATGGTATCGAAAGCCGCTGAGAGGTCCAGGAGAACCAACAGGGACGCACTCCCCCTGTCTCTCTCCCTGCACAGGTCATCGTACAGGGCGACCAAAGCAGATTCAAATGTTCAATTTATTAGCTTTTTGTTTTGTTTAGTTCTTGCAGTGCTCTAGCTAGCTTTCTGCTTATCTCCCACAATACATTTCACTGAAAATAAATCTTCTCAGTAGACACAAATAGGGTCGCATTGTCAGTTTGTGAGAATAGGCTCTGGCTAAGAAATTGTTTTTATGGTAGAAAGGCTGTACTTATTTATAGGAGGATTGTGGTCATGGAAAGGGCAGTGCTGGACAATATAGCAGCATGTTGTGCTTATTTGGAGTATCAATTTCATTCTACTTGTGTTAATTGTTGAAAAGAAATGCCAGCAGCATTAAATGCTCTAGTGTAGAAGCAAGCAAAAGTAGGCATCCCAGCAACGATACAGGGTTCTATCCAGTGAATTGCATCCGGTATTAATTGAAGTCCCATTCATTTAGAAGGCTTTACCCTGCTTGGGGCTGCCATTGGATGCAGCCTATTAATATGATTCATCTGCAGTGCACATCTGTTCTTCTCCAGTCTTTGATCCTCTGAGCTCACTCACCACACATAAATGCCCCCTTCATGCACTATAATCATGAATGGGACATCACATGATTATGAAGAGCAGGGTGAGACTGCTGGCCACAGTCCTGTCCCTGAGACTTTCAAAAGGACACTTGCAAGAGGAAAAGCAATTGCGAGTAGGTTTCTATATAGCTGCCCTTCTCTGGGAGCTGGAACTCTGATCACTCAGGGAAACCTGTGGATGTAGCAACGCGCGCGCGCGCACACACACACACACACACACAGGCTTTCCCCTACAGACATCCATGCCTACCAGATGGATTTCAGGCCAGTGGTAGCCATGCAACCTCAAAGACAGGGTCTACCCAGCAGTACAGCTGTGCTCCCTGATAACCATGTCTGGACCCTTTCACACATCAACTGCTTGTTTGTTACCAAGCTACATCCCCCATTTGTTTTCTTGGTTTTGGACAGAATTCAGAAATTTGGGGATTAGCACACATGGACCACATGCAATGTAGGGGGAGGGAAAAGAAAGGAAGAAGAAAACAATAATGCTGACTCTGTTTTTTTGCATCTCTGAAACTAATTTTAGCATGCATACTATTCCTCAGCAGAAAAATTACCCAGCATATTCTGATTGTCTGTTTTTTGTAGTTCTGGGATATCAGCATCCTCTAATGCCTTGGTCCCCTGAGGTCATGAAGACAATGAAAACTGCTGCATTGTTCATAATTGCTGCTTTCAAGAATCGCAAGATCTGGATAGGACAGACGTTTCTCATCATGGACTGCAAGAAGAATACATTATCCCTGGTTTAGAGAGCTGACATTCCTTCAACCATTTTGCTTTGAAGATATTATTCACTTTTCTGGATATTTTTAAAATACTGACTTACTGTTTTGGTCTTGTCACTATTGGAAATAAGCCTCTCTGTGTTATTTGCAAAAGTAACCACTTATGGTGACCTCATTTTTACTTTGGCTTTTGGAGGGTGTGCTATCTAGGTCATCTTTTGTTCACACTGAACAGTATTCTGGAAGACTGAATCTCCAAGAATTTTGCAGTTTCTAAAAACTGTCAGTCATAAATTTTGAAAGCAAACATAACTGGCACCCCAGTGCATAATGATGCCACGTACAAGGTGCTTTTAGAATGGTCACAGAATTCCAAGATTATATGAAGTCAGGTATGTACCAACATTGTTTGCACAGAATAAGTCAAAGGAATGCAGCACAATCATACTATGTATGCAAATTTACTGGCAAATACTCAGGATTGCAACCTCATTTGTATCAACCTAGGAATAGAATTTAAAGTATTTCTGTATAATACTGTGAATCCAGCTTGATGACATTAAAGTGATGAATAAGAAATCTAGTTAACAGGTTTACTTACGTTTCTTACTTTTCCTTGTATAACTGTCTAATGCTTTTGCCATTATCTACCACTGATTGAGTTGTTTGGAAGTCTTCATTGGCATATAACATCCCACTCCTGTTATGGTATCCTTGATCACAGTCCTGTATGTTCATCAGGATTATCTCAGGTGGGGAAACTGGGGTTGAAAAGCAGTAACCTGTCAAAGGCCGCCTAGTTAGCCCAAAACAGATATGGTACTTGCACTTAGTTCCAACTCCATCTCCTTCTCCATTGGACCACACTAAAATAATTCATAATGCCGATGAGTCGCTCGGCTGAGAACTCAACAGGATTGGATCCATCATCACATGAGTGGACATTTGCTCATGCAGTGGGGCATCGTTTGTCCCCCTTTCCCTGCAGCAATCCCCTACAGGCCTCCTCCCAGAAGGTTCTCCAGGACAGGCCTGAGGACCATGCAGACTGCAGAGGTTAAGGGGAGATGTGGCTAGCCATTTGTTTCCCTTGCAGTAGTAGAATGGCATAATTGGAACTATCCTATAGAAATGGGTAGCAATACTCATGTTGTTGAAGGAGACAACTCTATCCTTTCTGCTGGCGCTGAAAGCTTTGGAGATGGCACAGTGATATCCAATAGCACCACTATGCCAGCATGGTCCAGGCAGAAGAATCCCAGAAGAAAAGGTATTCAGCAGGTTATGGATTTCCTTGTCAGGAAGCTGAACCAGAATGTGTTTCACAAATCATTTTGGTTCATCTTCAGTGGCATGTTAAGCTTCATGCCACATGCACCAAATTGGCTTCCAGATCCTATTGGCTTCAGGAATTGCTGAAGTTCCTGTTCCAGCCTAGTTGAAGATGTCTTTAACCAAGGGTAGAACCATAAAACAATTGCTGATTGATGCCCCTACTCTCAGTGTGGTCCTTGTATGGCTTGGTCACAACTAAAGAAAGAGCTTACACAGCTCATATAAAAGAATGGCAAGAATGGGCAGTGTAATGGCTAATGACCATAGAGCTGACCTTGTGATTAATACTGAACCCTGCAGTGGAACTATAAAGCTGCAGTTGGTCCCACCTGATACACATAAAATGTTGTTTAATTTTAGCTGTGGCAGCTGCATAAGCCAAGTCTTCCTGATGTACCTTCCAGGATTCTGCATCAAGCAAAAGCAGGGACATGGGATGCTTTGCTTTCTATACTTGAGTATTCTGAAAGGAACTACAGTGAGGCTTGGAAGGAAAGTTCAGATACATGTTCAATATCTGGCAAGAACTCAGAGTTAACCAGCAAAATGTTTTTATATTTCATTTAACTTTTTTCTCCAACTCCCTAAATGCAGAAATATCCATCCACCATCTTGTCTGTCTATCTGTCTGTCCGTCCGTCCATCCAGGGGGAAATTAATGATAATGTAAATATGTTCTTTAAAAAAAAAAAGTAAGGTGGTAGACTTAAAATTCTCTCCCTCTCCTCTGAAACTGGTCTCAGGCCTTGTTATAAGACAGACATTGCACTATTGGTAACCCTCTTAAGGGTCTTGATCTATTTCTTAACCATTGCACCTTGTTTCTCCTGCGAGTTGCTTGGAGCAGCACTCACCTGCTTCCTCATTCAGGGATCTACAGCTGACAAGACCAGACCAGCCTGTTGAAGCCTGACACCTGTACAGGACACAGCGATGCGTGCAAGGAACACCGCACTGTGCTATCCTCCTTGCTGCCAGCCTGCCCTCGGCATCCCTGACTTTCTCTGCTTTATCAGCATTCTTAGTCATGCAGAGACTTCTCACATTCAAGTAAAGGCACAGAAAGCCCCCTCCAGGCTTTGCTGAATGCGAGAAGGTGGGGGACACGGGGTGGGATGGAGCAGAGGACTGGTGTGCAAGAGGATGTTGGTGGGCCAGTAGCTGTGGGGAACTGATCTCTCCCTGACAACTCTACTTCTCCCTTCCCAGCTGATCAAGAGGAGAGGCTTCTCACCACCATCTTTTGGCTGGCCTGCCAGGGCTGGCTTTGTGATACAAAGTGAGTAATATGAAGGGCATTAACAAGAGGCATCCATCAGGCTGGTGAGCTCTTTAGTTGTAGAGTTAGCTCTGCTCATTCCAGAGATTTATTCCAAACTGAATTCCTCTCCTCCTTTCCCCGCCAAACTGAGTAGACACCACACTCAGGGAGGATGGACTGCTTGTGGTCCAGGTGGTCAGCACATTGGATGTTACTGAATTGCTCTGCTCACTTGACTTAATGCCAGACTCCTGGACTGATCAAGTCACTTCTTCCCCCTCTGACCCTCCTTGTTCCACAGTGTCTCCCCCACACCCCCAACCAGTGCCAGTCTGTTTCTCACCAGCTGCTGGCCCTATTGCACAGCATTCTGGCCTTGGCATTTTTTATTTATTTATTTATTTATTTAAAAATTTATATGCCGCCCCTTGCAATAGCCTCGGGGCGGCTTACAGCATAATACATTATTAAAAACATATAACAAAGTTAAAAAACTTTTAACATTTTTAGTTAAGGAGTCCAACCCCAGCTCTTCTTCCAGTTCGTATTCAGAGTCTGAGGCATCCATGCTGGAAGGCTGTCTGTTGGCCCAGTTTTTACAATAGTGCCCTTCCTCACCCCACTTATTATTCCAGTCACTGCTACCTGCTGAGGCATAATGACAGAACAGGGCTTGAGCTTCAGGAATTGGCTTGTATCCTGTGCCTGCAGACCACCCTTTGGGTACCACAGTAGCAAGCAGCAGTAGATGTGACTACAATCTTATGAGGCTGGGGCAGGGATTCCATTTTCAGTAGTGCTTCAATCTCTCTTTAGAGCAGGAAGCAGCAATCTGAGCACAGCCTTTGTGGAAGTATTTAAGGGTAAACTGAGGGTCGAACTATAGCAGTTTTCCTGTTGGCTTATTCTTTGGCGAAGAAATCCACTGGCTGCACTGTCAGACTTCTCATTATCTTCACTGCATTAAAAGAGTCAAATATTTTCTGTCTTTGGCTGAATTTTAGATTGAGGTCCATTAATATTAAAAGAGCATCCACAATTTAGATTCTTGAGATCATTTCAATAATCTGTGCTTTTCCTTTCTTCTTTTTTAGCAAAGGATGAATTGATGGTGAAGAAGAATTGGACCAATGTTGCTGAGTTCATCCTTGTGGGGTTTGTGGAGCAAACAGAGATGAAGATTCCCTTCTTTATTTTGTTCTTAGTGATCTATCTTATAACTCTAGTTGGGAATCTTGGAATGATTGTGTTAATTAGGATTGACTCCCAACTCCACACCCCCATGTACTTTTTTCTCAGCCATCTGTCACTGGTTGATGCCTGCTATTCCTCTGTGATCGCCCCCAAGATGCTGATGGATTTCCTAACGAAGCATAAAGCAATTTGCTTCATGGAGTGTGCCATTCAGCTTTGTTTCTATGGAGGGCTGGCAGGGACAGAGTGTCTCCTCCTGGCTGTGATGGCTTATGACCGCTATGTGGCCATCTGCAATCCACTGCTTTATCCAATAGCCATGTCCAGGAGGAAGTGTGCTGTGTTAGTCACCATCTCATATGGCACTGCCTTTTTTAATTCAGTTGTGCAAACAATTTCAACTTTCCAGTTACCCTTCTGTGGCTCCAATGCTATCAACAATTTCTTCTGTGACATTATGCCCCTCTTGAAGCTCTCCTGTGTCTCCACCAGAGCAAATGAGATTCTGATCTTAGCTTCTACCTGTATCATTGGGATGTCCTCTTGTTTCACTATCCTTCTCTCTTACTTCTACATCCTCTCTGCCATTCTTAAGATCCATTCCATAGAGGGAAAGCGCAAAGCCTTCTCCACCTGCACCTCACACCTGACAGCCATCGTCATCTTTTATGGGACCCTTCTCTTCATCTACTTCAGACCTGGAGCCAGCCACTTGCAGGACAAAGATAAGGTGATCTCGGTATTCTACACAGTGGTGATTCCCATGATGAACCCCCTAATTTACAGTCTCAGGAACAAGGAAGTGAAGGATGCTCTGAGGAAGGCTAGACAAAAAAAGTGCCGATCTTTTAAGATGGGGATGTTTCTGTGACTCAAGTGCTCAAAGAGAAAAGCATCCTCAAAGATACATTGACTGAGATGTCGGCAAGGATTACCATGAGTAAAGATCTAACTGTAGGCTCAAACTACATGTTATGTAGAGATCTGTCATTCTTTTCTCTGTGGGAGTTATTGTTGTTATCACCATTGTTTGTTTTATCCAAAGCTATGCTTAATCAAAATTAATCAATTGTGGATGGGTGAAGCCTCTTAACTGTTTCTGCTCTACCCCTTTTCCAGCTCAAATATAGTTCTTTCATCAACTGGGGGAAAGATGGAGGTCATGCATATAATTAAGTTTCCAAAGTATTGATTCTTGGTGATAAAAAATATTTGGGATATTCCAAAAGATCAAAAGATGCTTTTTATCCCTGAAATCTGACTAAATGAAGGATCTGCCCTGACCCCTTTTATGATCATTGGTGTAAAGGATGCCATCAGCAACTTATTGAAATGAGAATTGCTTTAGAAAACATATTGTGCTATTGTCTAATCAGGTAAAACAAACTTTTTCCATCCTTGCTTTTCAAATTAAACATGCAAATGTAAATTGTGAAATTGTGAATTTCCAGAATTGTCAATGAGACCCTGTTTGTATTTGAGAAGCCTATAGTATTATAGCAATGAATGGAATATCTTTTTCTATTCCCTCCCCTTAAGAAGGATTAAAACATTTGCAAAATCAGTTTTTAAATGGCAGTAGATCAGCTGATGTTTTAAGACTTTATGGAGAGTTAATTGACACAAACTATTTTATTACAATTGGAGTTGGATTGAATTAAGGGCAAAATACATTTTAAAATGACTAAAATTAACAACAGCTGGATAGAAATGCAGACAATGACTATCTCATCATATGACAATGCGTCATGAGTTACTTCCCATGATAGCTAATTGTGGCATGATAACACAGACTGATTCCTGCAGGGTGTCTTGTTTGAGGTCAGCAAGCCATACTCATAGCTGATAGTTTGTTCTAGGGGTTGTTCTACCTGCAGTGGGTCATCATGTCATCTAACCCCAGGTGGCCACCCCATAATGAGTGCCAGGAATTGGCTAGAGACTCATTTGAAAACAGCAGTGAATGCCATTGCTGATCTTTCCAGATGCGCCTGGGCACATATCAATGCTAGCTACCCTCCAAGTGCTCAAGTGACACATGGGGGTGCCTGGGACTGGCTGGTGTCCTGCACCACAGTAACAAGACATTTTGACCCATCATTTATTTATTTATTAGAAAAATTTCTATGCCGCCCCTTGCCAACTAGCCTCGGCGCAGCTTACAACAATGAAACCAAAAAAACATAAACCAACATACCAACAATAAACAATCTAAAATTATACAATCAAAATCTAAAATTGGCCCATCTCAAAGTCCCAATTAAAACTATAAATAACCAGTTGAAATTTACAATTTAATTTAATTTACAATTTAATTTAATAAATTAATAAATTAACAATTAAAATATTGTTACTATCATAGCCTTTTTCTCCCTTTAACTGTTTGGGTTTGTGCATTGTGAAAGCCGGCATGTCAGTGGCTGGGAAGTGTTAAATTATTTTTGTTGTGTTGTGTTTGCACAATTGTGGGGGTGCACAGTTGCACAAGCAGAGCAAGTGGAAGCCTAAGCTGGATCAATGTTCTGTGAGGCACCTGCTGTCATAGTACCACAGGTATCCACCAGGGGCATTGACGCAAGGAGGCTCCAAAAGGCTTTTCCTTCCCTTTGGTTTCTCCTGGCAGCTCCCAACAGAAGAGCTGTTCAGGGAAAGCAAATGTGTGAGTGATTTTGCTCACTAAATGGAGATGGTTGAATTTACAACCCTTTCATGGTAAGATCCTGTATAGATGCTCAGGAATGTAAAAATATGAGGGCTGCTCCCTTTTAAATGGAGCACATTCCTTTTAACTGGTGTTAAAAGGGGTGGCTGGCACTTTTTCATGTTCCTGAGACCTAGGAAAAATGGCTCATAATCATAACAGAACCAGTATGGTGTAGTGCATAAAATTTTGGGCTGGGACCCTGGAAATCCAGGTTCTAGTCCCCACTCAGCTGCGAAACTCACTGGGTGTCTCCCTGGGCCACTCACAGACTCTCAACCTAATCCAAGTATGTTCTCTATGTTACTAACATACATCCACTGCCCGCACATTTTTGCTTTAGCTTCTGAAATTGTGCAAAATAAATAAATAAATAAATTGGAGACCAGTTACATTCCAATTTAGCAAAATGCTCTCTTCTGGATGAATTCAAATGAGTTGGATTCCTATGATTGTATCCTGCAGATTCCACAATGGACTACACACATGCAAACTTACAGACCTTAAAAAAACCCCTCACTTTCAGGCAGCTTTTGAGCCATCTTGTCCTTTTGCAAATGTGCAACATTATCATACAAGAAGATCTGGTTCCATCAATGAGCACATAATAGAATCAAAGAAGCCTGACAAGTCGTGAAGCATGGGTGCTTATCTCAGGCCTGGACTCCTGAAGGTAATGCTTAGAGATAACCAAGCAAGTAAACTATTCACAAGTCTGGTTTAACACCAAATCTGAGTTTACATATGCCCAAGAATCATGCTTCAGTGCTTGGAAGATTATACAACTGGATCCACTTTCTTTCCAGGTTGCTGACGCAATGGTAACACTCAATGTGAAATCTTGATCTTATCTAGTACTCTCTTCAGTGCGTCCTTCACCTCCTTGTTTCTTAAGCTGTAGATAAAAGGGTTGAGCATTGGAATGGCAAATGTGTACAGTACAGACATAATTTTATGCTGGCCATCTGAATAGTTTGAACTGGGCTGCAAATAGACAAACAGGCCAGTTCCGTAAAATATGGTCACAGCAATCAGGTGGGAAATACATGTTGAGAAAGCTTTTCGTTGTCCAGTAACCACATTGCTCTTCAGCACTGTGGAAAAGATGTAGAGGTAAGAGCTTAGTATAATCAGGAGGGGACCCAAGAGAACAATTCCAGCACAGCTGAAAGCTAATTTTGCAGTTACTGAGGTGTCTGAACATGAAAGCTTGAGGAGTGACGGGATCTCACAGAAGAAATGGTTAATTTCATTGGACCCACAGAAAGACAATGAAGCTAACAAAATAGTATTTATGGTTGAGTTCAGGAAGCCAGCTGTGAATGCTCCACTTACCATCCTGACACACAGGGAGTGAGACATAATAGATGAGTACAGCAAAGGCGTGTTGATGGCCACATAGCGATCAATGGCCATCAGCCCAAAAAGGATGCACTCCGCACTTGCAAAAGCGACAAAAGAATACATTTGGACAAAGCATCCCACAAAGGAAATGGTTTTCCTCTGCAACAAGAAATTTTCTAAAGTTTTTGGGGTGATGTTGGAAGAATAGCATACATCTAGGAAAGCCAAATTACTGAGGAAAAAGTACATGGGGGTATGAAGCTGAGGGTCTATCCAGATCAGTAAAATCATTCCTAGGTTGCCTACCACAGTGATAAGATAAATCAGTAGGAAAAATATGAAAATGGGAATCTTCAATTTTGGCTGATCTGGAAATCCCAAGAAGATAAATTCAGACACTCTGCTGTTATTTTCTGTGGACATCTCAGTGGCAAAATTACTCTCATGGTTCTTATGGATCTTCATGTACCTGCTGAAGTCAAAACAAAAACTGGCCAGAAATTTGACTGTACTTCACTGATCTTTAGCTTTATCTAATAGGCAAATCCCAGATATCATGTTGGTAATTTCTATGGGCATCTCTGCAAAATTATTCCTGTGAAACTCATGATGAACATATATGGATTATCATGTTTCTTCAGCAGGCATTCGCAGAAAGGTCCTCCTGGTTGTTATCATGAAACGGCTTTCTCCCCAGCTTTTAATTGATAGCGGATTTCTGCTCCATTTGGTTTGTACAGCAAATAGTTTATTGTCCTTTTTCTTTCAATCTTTAAATATAATGTAAAATAAAAGTCATAACTTAGTCTAAGGAGATTGTTAATATTCTATGCATTTTTATTTTGCCTAAAATTGAGCAAATGAGACTTAAATACACTAAAATAGCCTTTAAATGATCTTTCCCTGGTCATGCACCCTCTAGATATGTCAGACTCCAACTCCCATAATCCCCAGCCAACATGGACATTGTGAATTTTAGTCTACTTAGTCTAGGGAATACCATACTGGGGAAAGCTAATACTTCTAAATTCTCCTCCTCCTCCTCCTCCTCCTCCTCTTCCTCCTGTCTCTCTGTAGCTGTGACTACAGGGAAATGTACACTAAGCATCTGTACCTGTATTGCAAACTCACCAGTGTGTGCAACATGATGCTCAGCTCAACCCATCTTTCTCGTGCTATTTCTACCAATATATCCTGAATTTTCTCATGGCTTGGCTTTTTCTATAAGTTATGGTTTACTCCTGGTATATGGATCGGTGTGTGCTAAACTTTTGGTACTGTTCTGGTGTGAGGAAGAGCAGGCTGTTCAGCTGTGGGGGTAGAGTGGGGAGAAGAAGTGTCCTTTTGGGGCTTTAGCAAAACTCAGAGATCCTTCATTGTTTTCCTCAACTCCACCTGTTCCACAACTTCTCTCTCTCTCTCTTTGATTTGCAAATACCCCTCCCCTGTCCCATGCAAAATAAAATTTGCAGTGTCTTGTCAAGCCTTCCGGATTGCCTCCTTTGCCCTCTTGCTCAAGATGTAACTAGCCAAAGTACATGTCCACTCAAAAGTAAGAGGGATTATCCTCAGTGGCCCGATTCACAGTTCAGTCATATTGACTTCAATGAAGCCAGCCTGTGGGAAGTGTGTATGGGAGGGGGCTGTATCTATTTCTGTTTGGGTGGAGGGAAATGGAGGTACCACCGGCCTGATGAGCTTCACCCCATGGTGCTTAGGAGCATAAACACAAAGAACGGCACTTCTTCTCCTTCTCAATAATCAGTTTTTTGTGAGGGGCAAGAGGAACTTTTAAAATATCTCTGGTTTTTTGCTACTTTGAACCTTCACAAAGCTATTTGAGCTAAAAATGTAAACAAAAACAAAAGAACCTGAAAGGGCCATTTTCTCTCACATATCCCCCTTCTAATTCCTTTGCTTTCCACAACTGTGGCATAAGTTCACCTTTTCAGCAACATGGCATTCCTGGGCAGATGCCCCAGCGATGGTAAGCACATTTTGCATAAACGCCAGTACTGTGTTTCCTCATAAACAGAAGGGGCTTTACTGTAGCTTTCTCTCTGCTCTTATGGTAGATCCCTAGGTTCTTCAACACTCTGCATCATTCTAAAGCCTGCATAAGGTAAAGATAAAGGTAAAGTTTTCCCCTTGACATTACATCCAGTCATGCCTGACTCTAGGGGGCAGTGCTCATTCCTGTTTCCTAGCCAAGGGAGCCAGCATTTGTCCGAAGACAGTCTCTGTGGTCATGTGGCCGGCATGACTAAACACCGAAGTGCACGGAACGCTGTTACCTGCCCACCGAAGTGGTACCTTTTTATCTACTTGCATTTGCATGCTTTCGAACTGCAAGGTTGGCAGGAGCTGGGATGGAGCAATTTAGCATTAAATTAGCATAGCTTCGCCTATCAATAGTTTAATCTAGAAGTGTATAATCTAGCCATAGGTCAGAAAAATCAAATTATGAAAGGCTGGGCTATAACAGCCCAACATGCACTGAGAAGCAGGGGCCTCTATTTCCAACCATGCTTGTGGCCACTTAGAACATCCTGTTATGCTCACTCCACTTCTCTGAGCAGTAAGCAGTTGTGGGGATGAAGCAATTGGCCAAGTATGGTCTCCTGAGCAAGGATACCCTTGGGGTTTACTGTTTTAAAATTGGGGCTTTTTATCTTCTGAAGCAATGCTGTTTAAATGCTCCAATAGACAACCAAAGTCCATATCTCTCACAACAGATTTCCAGAAAGACAACCAGCCCCCTGAGGTGCCTACAGAGCCCAAACTCAGTTTTCCATGCCTCTTCCTCTGTGCCTCACTTAGACTGCCATGGATTATCCTTTACACACAGAGAACCTAGATTATACTATCCATAGCTCTCTCTTTCTGTGTCTTTTGTCCCCTGTCATGCATTTCCCACTCATTTGGACAATACAGGAGAACTGATCTAACAATTAAAGGTCAAAACCTTTTTATTTAAGTATTATTTTAAAAATTGCTATTTTAATAGTTTTAATCAGTCGCTCTTGACTTAATTTATTTTTATTGGTTGTATATTACTTTATATTTGTATCAATTGTTATTCGTTTTAGATTTTAATGTTTGGCAGTCCTGAGATGCCACGCATAGAGGACGGCATATAAAAGTTTAAATAACTAAATAAATAAATACACCAGTGGAAACACATTCCTTAGCCTATTCACATCCTTTTGCCAGGTGCAAGGCTCTGACCAAGTATGGTCCTAGTGTAACCCATACTGATGGCACTAATCACAGAAATCTAACATGATTCTCATAACAATATCTTCATTTTCTTATTTTGCTGGTTTATATCAGGACTGGGCCAAAAGTAGTTCCCTGGATGATTTGGACTTCAGCTCCTGACATTCTTGGCAATTCTTGGCTTCATTGGCAGATGCTTCTAAAGTTGAAGCCCAAAACATCTGGGGGCCTTCTGCCCACCACTGATGCGTGCAGTATTAATAATTCAAGAACATGACAGGGGTTTTCCTTTAAGTCAGGAGTAATCAAACTATTTGGCTCCAAAAGTGGCATTTTAGGACAAGGAGGTTGAAATCTACCTTCTCTGACCACTGACATCTCAGAATCACTGAGGAGAAAGCCTCTCTCATAAAATAGCCATCGCCACTGAGATGGTTGTTTTTCCACTCCTACTATTAGAAGCATCAGTTGGACTATTGGGGGAGTATTTGGGCCAGCTTTGGTGTATTTCTTGCCAGGTTTGAGAGGGTCTACCAAGAATGACTCAGAGCTGCTTGCACAAATTTCCCCAATCAAAATGAGAATGGAATAAGGCCAGAGCTATGCAACAATTCCCAAGCAAAGTTTCTGCAGCCAAAATGGGAGGGAGAAGGTTTGGGAAAGAATTGGCAGGTCTGAAGGGCATATTGAGGCTGCTAGCCTAAGGAAAATGGCTGCTGT
>JAIXND010000755.1:18716406-18749386 GCA_023646645.1 Varanus salvator macromaculatus | reverse complement strand
GATATGACACCGGAAGATGAGCCCCTCAGGTCGGAAGGTGTCATATCGTTTTGCCTTTTGGCTTTCATGTCCATGGGGTTTTCATGGCAAAGATACTGGAGTGGGTTGCCATTTCCTTCTCCAGTGGATCACGTTTTGTCAGAGCTCTCTGCTATGACCTGTCCGTCTTGGGTGACCCTGCATGGCATAGCTCTTAGCTTCATTGAGCTACGCAAGCCCCTTCGCCACGACAAGGCAGTGATCCATGAAGGAGGGGGCATTATTAATACTCTATATTTCTATGGTTACTCTTATGTCAACATATACAGGGGTTGCCAAAAATGTATACACATTTTCAAAACGTATGCATATTTCTTATCTATGTATCACATTTCAAAGCAGGATTGAATCATGGTAGCAATGCATAGTACCAAATTCACTCAAAAGATGGCGGTGCTTCAGGGAGAAACTGAAACGGCATGCGCAGACACAAGTGGACCTTCTGGTTAACATTGTTCAAGCAGCAGCTCACCATAATCAGAAGTGTCTGGAAGCTGATGGCAACCTCTTTGAGCATCTTTTGTAATTGCAGTCAGACATGACTTTTATTAATCATTTGTTATCGCTATATATTGAGTATTACAATTTTAATAATGTTTTTTCCTTTCTTAATATGTGTATACATTTTGTCACCCCAAAGCATTGATCATAATTAAGGATTATACTGGCTATATGAGTTCAAAATACATTTTGTGAAAATCTTTATTCTAGTTTGTACTTATATTTTGTTTTCTTAATCCGCCTCTGCTTTTTTCCAAGTTGACATTAACTAATTTAAAATACTACATCTACTGACCTGGAAATATGGTCCATTGAATTCAGTGCGACTTGTGTCCAAGTAGACAATATAAAGTTGAAGTTAAATTCTACTTCAAATTCACAACTGTGCATTCTGGTCCCTTGTGTTGGGATTACCACCTTGTTCTAGGAACGACAATACATGTAAAGAGAGTGGCTGTTGTGGGGAACCCCCATGCTGCAATGGGAACTGCCTGCCCCTGGATCCAGGAGCTGTCAGGTATCAGCATTAAGCATTGCTTGGATGCAAACTACAGCTGCAGTCTGTGAACTTACATTGTGTGAGGAATATGATAGGAGGAGAAGATGTAAAGGATTTTCCACAATCCAGCCCCCAGATAGTGGTTTGTTAGGGTGATTCATGCAGAATCTGCCAAGTTGCACAAATTATGATCTTATGCATGGTGGCCATTTCTGTACAAATCATGCTAAATCAATGCGTACTAAAACAAGAATTTTCACAAGGAGCCACGTGACTTTGGGTCCATCTTAGAAAGGGAAATCTGCAAAAAGCTGTAACCCAACCTGAAATTAACCCCTAATCCTAGCACAAAGTTTTACTTTATGAATCACCCAGAGAGCTTGGCTAATGGGAACTATAGAAATATAACAAACAAATAAATATAAGGGATATACAGAAGAAAAATTTAAAGCCACCCTTTCCTGAGGAATATAGGAATATGTGATCAGAGCAATTGCATGCAATATTCTGCCCCTTCAGTGGCCAATCAGATGTCTTAGTGGAAGCCTGTGGATACAATAGCACCCTCTTGTCCATGTTCCCTAGCCACTGCCTCGCAGAGCATGCTTCCCCTAATACTGGAGGTAATATACAATCAATATGACTAGTAGCCACTGCTAACCTTAACCTCCATTAATTTGTCTAACCACTTCTAATTTGTCCAAGTAAATGGCCACCCCTGTGCTTTGTGGTAGAAATTTCATAGGCTAGCTATGAAGTGTGAAATAGATGCTTCCCAAGTCCCTCCCTGTTCAGTTCCATGAATGACCCTGCATTCTATTACTATGAGAAAGGTAGGAAATGTTCTCCCCGTCCATTCTTTCCACACCATGCACAATTGCACACACCTTCATCATGTTCCCCCACAGCCACCTTTTTCAAAACCAAAGAGCTGCAAACATACCCTTTCCTCCTAGGGACCTACTCCTTTTAGATGCCTTTTCTGTACCTCTCCCAGTTCTCCACCATCCTTTCTGCAGAGCAGAACAAACAACAGTCCAGCCATGGTTGCACCATAGATTTGCCTCCAGGCATTTGATGTGGGCAGTTTTGTTTCCAGTCCCTTCGCTCATTATGCCTTTTGCACAACAGACAGAAAAGAGCCACCGTTTTCATTCGGCTGTCAGCCACGAGCCCACAATCTCTTTCACGGAAAGCCATTGCCAGCTAAGCCTCCATCGCCATATCAGTGGAGTTAGAAATTTTACTCCAATGTGCATGACTTTATACTTGCTTACACTGAACCTCATCTTGCTGCTTATTGCACATGCATTTGCCTGAGATTAAGAGGTGCGGGTATTGTTTAAATAAGTGGAGATATACCAAAGTGTATGTATGAGTTGGTTGTTATACCTTCAGGGAAGTCATTCCAGTTTCATATAAATGTGCTTTCAAATACACACACACTTATGCTGCATGTTCATATCCATCTTCCTGTCACAAACACTGCATTATTCTATGTGCATATACTTTTGTGCATGTTAATAAAAAAACTCACCTGAGCTGATGTGATCATAAACTATCAATCTATAAGACAAGGGCAAAAGTCACTGGAAGTGCCTTGTTCCAGACATTTCCTTTCTGTGGTTCAATAGTGTTATATGAAAGTGTCCATCTTAGCCTTGTCCGGGTTCCATGCAATTTGCTCAGGTTAAGCAAAGAGCTATTTCTTTCTACCATTGTCCTATTTTGCCTTAAATTCCATTTGCAAATATTCATGTGGGAGCATATATTTACTGCATTGTTTATCATTCTGAGGGACTTGAGCCCTCAGGAATAACATGATGGCTACGATTATCACATTGCTTTGTGGTTTCCCTATTTCTGCAGCAGCTAGAAGGTAGATTGTGAGGCAACGTCTGGGTTAGAAACAGCCCCTACTTCATTGATCAGGCTTACAACAGAAATGGCTTTAGGGCAGGGAAAACCCTTAAATTGCATTGTGGGAAGTCCCTACTCGAAAACTGATGAAACTTTCAAGTTCTATTACAGAGAACTTAGCACACAATAGAGCCTTTTTACATCCCACCCCTGAAGGCAAAATAGGTGCTTCTCAGTGCAGTCAGATGAGAGAGTTCAGCATCATTCTTTAGATGGTTTTTGGCATGCATGTGCTACCATTTTATACAGAAGCGCAATCAAGGTAGTGCACAAAATTAAAACAGAAGAAAATACAAGCAACTTAGAACAAATGTCTCAAATAGAAAGATACAATAGCAATGATAAAAATTTCAGTAAAAGACTCTAACTAAAAATACCTAATGTGTGCGCCATTTTCCATATGCACCTAAAGGCAAATAGGAAAAAGTCCGGGCAACCCTCTCTTGTTTCTGTTCTTTTATTTTGATGAATTAAACATATATTCCATGTTTCTTTCAAGGAGCTTGAGATGTTGTATGTATTTCTCTTCCTGGCTCCTATTTTATCCTCACAGCAATCCTGTGGAGTAGGTGAAGGGAGAGTAACTGGTACTGTTCACACAATGTGACAAGCCACACTCAGGGCTGAATATGAGTTGAATGTGGGTTGTCATTGAACTGCTGAGTTCAATTGTTGAGTTGTGTGAATTCAGCTGTGCTGACAAAACATGGTTTTTTAAACACAAATGACCCACACTTCACAAACCAAGACGAATCCATGGTTTTTTTTTCTTGTTTTGTCAAGGATAACAAACCATGGTTTGTTGGCATGGTTGTATTCACACAACACAACATTCCACATTCAACAATCAATATTTCAATGACAACCCAAACTCAACCCATATGCAACCTTGAATGTGGGTTGTTGTACTGTGTGAACCCAGTTACTTGATCTAGGTCAGGGGTAGGCAAGTAGTGGGCCTCAAGTATTTTACCTCCAGCTCCCTATCAGCCCTAGCCAGGATAGCTTAGGGCCAAGAATATTACGAGTTTTAGAACAAAATACCTGCAGGACCTAGGAACTAGGAACCTGTGTCTCCAGAAGCATAGTCAAATACTCTAACCACTACACCAGACTGGCATTCTATAATATAAGTGTGTAGTTGGGAAAGAACCATCTCTCGTCCCCATCACTACTTAATCAAGATTCCTCAGCAGATTCACATTGAAAGAGGCAATCTGGGTGTTAAAAACAATGCCTCAAATTGATCCCACCAATTGCTTTTCAGACTGGTGGGGATCAGAAGTAGCAGGGGGAATGGGAGCATGTGGAGTTCATGATGAGGACAGTAGTGCTGTAGCAGTGATGAGCAGGCCTGAAGACAAGGGATGTGGGGCATGGGATCCACCACCCCACCCAATTTTCCCTCTCAGCTTTGTGTCTCAACATAGTCTATGGAGTCTGCATTTGCCTCCAGCCACCAGCCCAAACTCCAAGGAAGACTACAGAATATAACATCTGGAGAAAGCTTCACTTGGGAGATCCCTTGGTCCTCCTCTCTAACACGGAGTATCACAAGACTTTGTGATGGTGAAGAAACAAGGGAAATCCATGAAAACTAGAATATTGAGGGAAATGTACAAGGGGACATGGAGCTGAGGGTTTGCTCTAATCAGCAAACTCATAGCTCAGTTGTCCACCCTAGTAATAACATAGATCAGGAACAATGTGAATGCCCCTCCAAAATCCATTTTTGTATACCTTTGGGGGGTGTTTTATTATATACTGCTGCTGTAGCTGTTGGATTTCCAAGAAATTAGTGTAACATAAATGAAATTGAGCAGACCTATATTTTGTACTTTTAAAATTATTTTAATATTGTAATCACATGATATATAGATGGAATTTGAGATCCTGTGGAATACCAGCCAGCAAAACCTGTGCAGCAGCTCCTGAATCCAGTCAAGAATAGCACTGGACAGGAGCGTGGCTCACAGAAAGTGGGTCCAGCCGAGGACACTTTTTGCCCTGAGGCAAAGGAGAGCATGACACACAGCCCCCCATTCTGCTACAGAAGGTGACCATGCTAACAATTCAATTTTCCCTCCACACTGATGAGAGGACAGAGTCTTCCACTGCACTTGGGGGCAGCAAGTAACTTAGTGGGTATAGGGCAGGTCACATGGCGCAGATGCCTCTGCCTGGCACCTTCTTGCTAACCTCTGCTGCCTGAGGCAGCTTGCCTCACTAGCCTGATGGGAGGGCCAGCTCTGTTAGCAACGGCAATGTTTCAAGCACATGATGACTAGGGTAGTTCCACAGTGGCACTCCCCTCTTCTAAAGTCTTCTCAAACCACCAAACACTTGGTCGACCTCCTGTTGTATCAGGAAAAATGTATGGCCCCCTTAGTGTGGTTATTGCCTCACTCCCCAAGAAAGGTATCTACCTCTGGCTTTCCTGAGGGCATCTTTCACTTCCTTGTTCCTCATGCTGTAGATGAGAGGGTTCAGCATGGGTATCGTAACTGAGTACATCACTGAGACCACCTTGTCCTGATCCAGGGAATAGCTGGAGCTGGGCCGGGAATACATGAAGAGGGAGCTCCCATAAAACAGTGTAACAGAGGCCAAGTGAGAGGCACATGTGGAGAAAGCTTTGTGCCTTCCCTCCACGGTACGGATCTTCAGGACTGTGTTGAGGACTGATAAATAGGATGCCAGAATGATAGCTGTGGTGATTAAGATATTAAACCCAACAACAGCAAAAAGAAGCATCTCATTGAAATGTGTGTCCGAACAAGCCAGAGTCAGGAGTGGAGGTCCATCGCAGAAGAAGTGGTTGAGCCTGTGAGAATGGCAGAATGGCAAGCGAAATATAGAGATGGTGTGTGTGGCTGAGCTAATCACACCGACTATGTATGCCCCAGCCACTAACCTCCTGCAGATCGTCTGGGACATGAGAGCTGTGTACAGCAGAGGGTTGCAAACAGCCACATAGCGGTCATAGGCCATGGCAGCCAGCAGGTAGCATTCAGTGGTTGCACAGGCTGCAAAGCAGAACAGCTGAATAGTGCATCCAGCAAAAGAAATGGATTTGCGGTAGGTTACAAAATTTGCCAGGGTCTTGGGAACAATTGTGGTAGAGTAGCACAAGTCTAAGAGGGAAAGCTGAGTTAGGAAAAAATACATGGGTGTGTGGAGCCGGGGATCCATCCTGATTAACACAATCAGGCTGAGGTTCCCAACCGCAGTGAAACAATAAATAGCCAAGAACAAGATGAAGCACAAAACCTGAAGCTCACGTTGCTCTGTAAAGCCCAAAAGAACAAAATCTGTTCCTGAGGAGCCATTTCCCTCAGCCATGCCTTTCATGATGTCCTTGCATGCCAATCTTTATGCAGCCCTGAAACTAGAAGAAAGGCAGAAAAGATACTTAACTAAGCAGCAAATGCTATCATGGACTACAAAACCATTTCCCCCTCCTTTACATCTCTTACCACTCCCTAGCATGCCAATTTAGAGTTTTCTTCTTCTCATCCTTTTTTTTCCTCCTTAATCTTGAGGTCCTTCTTTAATATTTCAAAGGTCCACCCATTCCATTCTATAACTACTTCTAAAATATTTGTCCATGTTCATTATTTATTTATTTATTTATTAATATATTTGTATGCCACCCCCTTGCAAACAAGCCCCTTGCAAACATAGAAAAACAATCTAAAAACAATACACAATATTAAAACTGACCCATCTCAAGGTCAAAATTAAAAACATACAAATATAATAATAAATAACAAAATTAATAGTTTAACAATTAAAATATTTCTTAAATAAAAAGGTCTTTGCCTGGAGCCGAAAAGCAAATAATGACTGATATTTCCCAGTCCAGTTACTGAAAGCTTTGCCTTCCTGGTCTTCTTCTAAAAGCAAAAGCAAAAACAACAAGCACCCAACTTTGTTTGTACTTTCTTCACAAAGAGCTCTCTATCAATTTAGAACATTTCTCAATTGTTCTCCACTCCCAAAGCTTGCTTTGTTTATTTTGCTAGGCTATGTTATTTTCAGTTACAGGCTTTTAGTTGTTACATTTCTCCCCATTCTTCTCTTCAAATGCATGCAAGGCAGCCACCCTTCCCCAGAATAGCAACTCTTCCTCTTCTCTTGAACCCCTCAGACCTTTCAATAACTACTCCCGTGGGCTGGAGAACCCTCTGAAGCATGCATGGATCAAGATTCAGAGGACTGCAGTAGGTTGAGAGGAGTGACAAAAGTTGAGTTCCTCACCTTGTGTAAAATAACACGCTTTCTGCTAGCCCAAAGCTAGCACTGGATGCACCGTTTCCATTCTTGTGGCTGTTGTCACCATCACTCTCATCTTTTTGACTCTAATGCTCTTGGATTCTTGCATAAAAATCTTTGCATTTGCTGCAAAGTCAGGCATGACATGTTGTTGGAAGTCTCCAAAGCAGCCAGAGAAAGGGTGAGTCGATAACATTTGGGAGACAATAACTATGTATAAACTTATTTAGAAGTGCAGCAACCAAGGAATTCTGGCTTTAAGATAGAAATTTGGTACCACATTTATAACTTGTGTTGAAGCCCTTCAAATTTTTGATCATGTTCCATCCAAGTACAATTGTCTATGTTTTTCTGACTAATATGCATGTACACAAGCATATGTGCATGCACACACAATAACACACACTTAAAGATGCTCCTTTTACATGGCTTACACCTTGTCTTTTTATTTTCTTAAATATTGAGCTTCTACTTCAATTGTTTTACAATAGATATTCCGTAAGCAAATCAAATCAGTTATCAATGAAGAATTATAATTAGTTAATACCTTTGTTTCTTTAGTTACCTTGGTTTATTATTATGCATGCTCTTCTTTTTGTTCCCTTTATTTTGTTAACTTTATTTCAAAATAAAATGCAATTTAATGACAAAAATATCTTGCCCAAGGAAATAGAATCAATTATAAAAATAAAAATAACATGTACCTTGGCATGGACATAAAAACGGGTCTTCTCATTTTAAATTCTAACCACATTAGTCCTGGCTCTTGCCAGTTTTTATATGCCTATAAGGCCTGGAGGAATGTTGTCCATGGGGTCGCGATGGGTCGGACATGACTTCGCGACTAATAACAAAATGAAATCATGAGTCACTGGAAATCATTTATTCTCTTCACCGAAGAGCTTGCAAATTGTGATCTCTCTCCTGGGATACAGTAGTTAATGATGTACTTGCTTCTGTACAGACTGCTTCTGTACCTGTACTTTGTACAGGAAAAAAATAAGAAGATTTTACCTGTTGGGAAAACCTGCTGAAATTATCAGGTTAGCTCATCAATTACCATGACATTCCTACATCTATGCAGACAGATCCTAGTATTATATTTTCTGTTTAGTTTGTGGTGCAAAAGCTCTACAGAGGCATGGCTGCTATAATGGCACAGAGAGGCCTTCCTCACCTCCTGCTTGAGACTGGACCTCTTGGGAGGAGGTGGGGGTGCAGGTACCATTCCGCAATACTTCGCCAAGCACGGGATGGTAGCATGAAGCAGAGAGGCCAACCCTGCCTTGAGAGGTCTACACTCAAGGTCTGCATTCACACAGGAGGCAGGAGTGCCCATTCTGGTCCACCTTGCTGCCCCAAACACAGCAGGACAGCAGCATACTGCAACCCCCCCCCCCCCGATTGACAGTAGACCTCCTGAGCAGAGGGCAAAAAGGATGTCTCTGCACTGCACCGGTATCCTGAGCATGGAGCAGAGATCAGGGCGATGGTGACAGCTGCCCCCAAGTGATGACTGGGCATTTTGAAGGGCGCAGTCAGCTGCTCTCTCTGGCTAGCCACTTGGCAAGAAGAGCAAGGGGATGTTCCCATACACCTCATTTGCTGTGGGGCTCTGCCCATGGTTGATCATGTCATCTGAGTTCAGCCAACATGGCAAGCCATTGCAGGTCAAACGAACCCTGCAACAAACTGTTGGTTCTTTTTGTGCTTGCTGGCCAATTGTTGCTAACCATAGCTGGGTTTGAATGCAGAACAAGCAACTGTAGTCTATTATCACTGGGTGCCTGTCAGGTTGTGCACTACACAATTGGTATGTCAGAGAACATGACAAGATTAGTGGACATAGTCCAACTGCTCAGCCTCTCTACTTCATTCAATGCTTGACAAGTGATGCTACAAAGAGCTTGTGGCTAACTCCCCAAGACAGGAAAAATGGCAGAGAGTCTTGGGAATGAAAGGGGCAGTTGTAGATCCTGACTGCTCTCAGAGTCTGCCTGAATACCTGGAGAGATAATCCCCTTTGCTTCTCCCAGGTCAATGTTGGGGTGCCAGTTCCCAGGACTCCTCCTCATCCAACAAGTCCAAATCTGCCTGACCTTGGAACACGTGTCAAGAACAACTGCCCCTTTCATTCCCAGGAGAGGCTGCCCCACTGACCCTACAGTGAAGGACTATCTGAAAAGGGGACCCTTTACAGGGGTGGGCAGAAGCTTGATCTTCAGAAATCTACAATGGGTTTAAGCACCTTCCAGAGATCTATGGGTGATTTCTCTTTAAACTTTCCAGAATTGTACAAAACTTTAGTAATCCAAAAGTATGACAGTTACTGGAAAATACATGAATATCTCTCCCATTATGGATGCACATCTTTTTGTCACTTTTTAGCTCTCTCTTAAACTGAAGGAGGGCTGGGTATTTATGAAGTCTGGTCCTAGCTATTTCTGATTTCACTTCTGAGCTGCAGCCAGCCTGTCCTCTACTACTCTACCATGTAAGCAGCCACATGCCCAAGAGATCTCTTGGTGACTGAAATCCATCCTTTCCTAGAAAAAAGTCTTGACTCATATCCTGCCACTCAAAGGGCAAAGCCTTGAACCAAAGGGGATGCCTGACCGAGCAAGAGGTGAAAGGGGCGATAGTTTTATTTGTGGTGATGAGGATGATGATGATATACAAAAGGTTTGGATTATGGGATTTAAGGAAATTACAGAAATTTTAGATATAGGCTTTGAAATGTCACTGAGAATGGTGCTATTACTGTTGATTGAAAAACAAGATATAAATGAAGCTAAGAAAGAATTGATGGTAAGTTTTTTTATTTTTATTTTATTTAAATATTTGTATGCTGCCCCTTGCAGCAGCAAGTTTGATAATGGCAGTTAGGTTAGTGATAGTTAAATATTGGAAACAGAATTGGGTTTTGCAAAGGCATGGATGGTATAATGAAATATGGAATATGGTAATTAATGATAAACTGATGACAGGAATAAAAATTTAAAAAGGGTTAATGAAGCAAATAAATATATGGAAATTTGGGAAGATTTTGTAAAAGCAGTACTGATAGAAGGCAAAGCTTGCAAAGCTAATCAAGATTATATGAATTTCTGGAGGGGATATGAGTATAATTGAAGTATATTATATATTATTAATTGCTATAATATGTGAATTAGGTGGAAGTAGTATTGGTCTCCAGGGTGGTGGAGGCACTTTATTATTTACTTTTCTAATTATTAATTGAGCTTTTGTAAGTAATATTATTATTGTTGTTGTGTTGTATTTATGTTTTTTTTCTTCTGTATTTAAAAAAAATAAAAAAGGGGGAAAAGATTATGATGATGGGATGATTATGTTCCAGCCTGAGATAGAATTCTCCAAATGCTTCAGAGATTAGGTCCCAAAGGCCACAAAATATACTGAAAAAGAGGCCTTGCAGTAAGCATTTGCTCCTGGAGGAAAGCATTTTCTTCTTCTCCATTGTGTTGGTTGCATTGTGGTCCTAGTGCTGCCCTGCAACTTCCCAAGATAAGACTCAGACAGGTAAGAATAACAAGATCAGGTTAGGGCTTGGCCCAGAAACTTGGTCTTCTGCAGCAGGAACAGCAGAACTGGAAGAACCTTTCTTGTTTGTTTGTTTGTTTGATTGATTGATTTATATCCTGCCTTTTCCTACAAAGGGCTCGAGGCAGCTTACATCATTCTCCTCTTCCATCTTATCCCCACAACAACAACCCTGTGAGGTAGGTTGGGCTGAGAGTCTGTGACTGGCCCAAAGTCACGCAGTTGGCTCCATGGCCGAGTGGGGACTAGAACCCAGATCGCCTGAGTCCCAGTCCCACGCTCTTAGCCACTACACCACACTGGCTCTCACCAAGGTATCCCCTGCAGGGCAGAGAGCACCGCTTCAGAATGACCTCTACTGTTCCCGGACAGCTTTGGCTATACTCTAGATTCAAACAATTTAAATGTTTTTTTCATCCTTTTTTCACATTCTGTGGCCATTTTAACATGATTAATGCAGTTGTAACCAGGCAGCATTTTTATATTTGTCCACTGATCTGATCAGCAGATAGGTTGAAAGGATGAGAGTGGGTAGATGCTCTGAACTGATGCTTTGAACTAGGCAACCTGTGGCACGCCTCACTTCTTTGTACCACGCATGACCTGTGCATCATGTGGGAACTGCTTTGATGCATGGCGGTCCCACATAGAGAGAGGCAACTACCGTATTTTTTGCTCTATAAGACTCACTTTTCCCCCCCTCAAAAGTAAGGGGAAATGTCTGTGCGTCTTCTAGAGCGAATATGTGTGTGCAGTAAGTCTGTCAGATGTGCAGCCCATGGGGAAGTGATGGGGAATGTGCCTGTGATTATGTGCCCATTTGATTCAGAATATTTTTTTCTTGTTTTCCTCCTCTAAAAACTAGGTGCGTCTTATGGTCAGGAGCGTCTTATAGAGTGAAAAATACGGTACATAGGAAGTGGTGTTGATGTCAGTAGCAAGGTGTGCCAACTCCTTTTGGAACTGGTCAGAGATACTGGGTGACTAGAGATTAAAGACTAGATGAGGTCTTTCATGGTGCCAGCACCCCACTTCTTTCAAAGATGTTGGGAGGGGGTGGGTCCAGATGATTCTGTTGTCTGCTTGTGAGCTTCTCATTTTTGGTTAAAACTTCCTTTATTGTTTTCTCTAACACTTAAAATCCACCGAGAATAAAAAGATGGAAGAGCTGCACAGTGCCTTCTGATCCCCATCTTCTTTCTTCTGCCACAAGCCATGAAATTTCCCACTTACCACCAAACCAACATTGTGGGTGTGCCCATGTCCAGGCAGTATGGAAGGAAGGCGGTGTCAGGTCCATTTTCTATGCCGCAGTAGCCTCCTTATGGCTTAATAATCCTAACCCAAGTGAAAGCTAATTGGCTTATTGGTGGGAGGCGAACTGCAGTGGGAGCACTGAGAGCCAGTGTGGTGTAGTGGTTAAGAGCATGGGACTGGGACTCAGACGACCTGGGTTCTAGTCCCTGCTTAACCATGGAGCCAACTGCTTGACTTTGGGCCAGTCACAGACCCTCAGCCCAACCTACCTCACAGGGCTGTTGTTGTGGGGATAAGATGGAGAAGGAGAATGATGTAAGCCCTTTGTAGGAAAAAGGCAGAATATAAATTTAAAAATTAAATAAATAAATAAAAGAAACACCTGTCACCTGTCCCCGAGAGCCATAACATGGTGCATCAGCCATAGGACAGGATAGGACCTGACTTCACCACCTTCTCACAAGTCATAATAATAGGTCTTGCAGTGGATGGAAGTTAGTTGCTGGCTAACAGGACTGGGAAGGAGTTTTACTAGTCTTCCAACTGCCAGGCAGAATGGGCAGGGATTTGGGTTTTCATCCTCTTTGTAGCAAGGTAAATCTAGGTATGTGTGAGTGCTCCAGTAGACTTATATTGTCTAAGTTATAACTCTCTCTCTCTCTCTCTCTCTCTCTCTCTCTGTGTGACAGACATCGGGTTGGGTTGACCTGGGAGGGGGAGGCATTAGGATACCTGCCTACCTGTGGTGGGATCCCCTCAAAGCAGCTGGGTGGATGTGCCAGCAAAACAAAGACAGAAGGAAAGGGATTCACATTAAGAGGCTGCACCATGGTGGAGCTCTGAACCTCCTCCTGCCACCAGAACATCTGGCAGGTGGGCCAGGAAGGGAAATGAGACAGCAGCCTGATGGCATCATCCAGATTCTAAACTTCCACAATCCTCTTCAAGAAAGGGATGGTGTTGCTCAGGCGCCCAAGGGGGCCTTTGGTTTGTTCCTTGCACCCAGTGAATGGACCTAATCAGGTGATGTGCACACGATGAGAAACAAAGGAGAAATCAGGAGGCAGTTGACACTTATATCAAGGCGGAGCCAGCAGGCCTGCAAATATTTGGGGAAAAGTCAGATGGCGATGCCAGGAAAACCTTGAAATCTTTCTTTCATCAAATACGTCTATCTGTTTTTCTATTAATATGTGCTCAGTTTGGAGACAACAAGCAGCAAAGGAAGTATGAATGGACACCTCTTTGTGTTTCATTATTTTCCAGGCAAACATCATCCATTGCAGAACAACGTCTTTGGAAGGCATTGAAACATTGTTATTTTGATCTTTTTAACTTTTGAAAAAATCTTTACCAATATTATGCTCAATACTTGGATTTGGAGTCATGCTCCTCTCTATCTCATAGCCAGCATCATTGTTCTCAAGTCTTAGCAACAGAACATGACCATAAAGAAATGGAGAGAGGAAATCAGACTTCAGTCACAGAATTCATCCTCCTTGGCTTCTCAGACTACCCTGACCTACAGATCATCCTTTTCCTTCTGTTTCTCCTGATCTATACTATCACCTTCCTGGCGAATCTCGGAATCATCCTGTTGATCAGGATTGACTCTCAACTCCATAGTCCAATGTACTTCTTTCTCAGCCACCTGTCCTTGATTGACATTTGCTATTCTTCTTCCATCACACCCAGATTGCTCACCAACATCATCTCTGAGGCAAAGGGAATATCTTTCTTGGCTTGTGCAGCACAGATGTATCTGTTCATCGCGTTTGTCGTGGCTGAATCCTTTCTCTTGGCCGTGATGGCTTATGACCGCTATGTGGCCATCTGCAATCCCTTATTGTACACAGTGGTTATGTCAAGAAAGCTCTGCTTCCTGCTGGTGGCTGGTTCTTACATGTGGGGGGTTGCTTGTGCCCTGGTTCACACTCATTCTGCCTTCAGGGCAATTTTCTGTGGGCCAAATGCCATCAATCACTTCTTCTGTGACATTTTGCCAGTGCTGGCACTTTCTTGCTCAGACACCCAGATCAGTAAGATGCTGCTTTTTGTTTTTGCTACCTTTGTGGAAACCAGCACCATAACTGTCATTCTCACCTCTTACCTTCTCATTATTATATGTATATCGAAGATCCACTCCAATAAGGGGAAATACAAAGCTTTCTCCACCTGTGCCTCTCACTTCACCGCCATCACCCTATTCCACACGACCATCCTCTTCGTGTACTGCCAGCCGAACGCCAGCCCTTCCGAAGATGCAGGCCGGGTTGCGTCTGTCTTCTACACCACAGTGATTCCGATGCTGAACCCCCTGATCTACAGCCTGAGGAACAAGGAGGTGAAAGGTGCCCTCAAAAGGCTGGTGGGCAGGAAAGTGCCTTTGCACTCAGCATGTTGAAGGGGGTTTTTAGTTGGGTGGGGCAGTGGCCGACTGAAGCTGCAATGCGAAGGACATCGCCACTCATGGGTGGGGGCTCGTAAGAAGCACTCCTTGCAAAGACTTTGGGATGCCAATTCTCAAAGGGGGTCTTAAAGAACTTCTGGCAAGCATGCATGCAATAAAGCCGGGCTGAAATGTCTCAGAAGACACACTTCTGTGTGAATGTCTGTGTTGATCTCCTTTACTCACTCTCCCCCACCCTGAAAAAGACAGCCGCTTTTCGTGCTGTGTTCTCCTAATATTCTCCACCATGTGTTAAGTGGGAGGGAGCACTGTTTTCTTTTCACAGGGCCATGGAACATTCCCGGGTTGTGGAGAATACAAAACAGCGACCAGGCTGCTGACACGGGGCTTTTCTACCGAAGGCATTTAGCATATGCTCATCATTCCTTGCTCAAAGCTGCTCATGGTTTTTTTAGCACAGCCTTCCAATTTTCCTTCTGTGTCTAAGTGGCACTTTCAGGGAGGTGTTTTGCCACATATGCCACACGCAGGAGCAAAAACTCAACAAAATTGTTCCGAAAAAAAGAAGTGCTGCTGCTGAATTTCAATCCTGAGAAAATGTTGGAGAATTTCCCTTTCCTGTGGAGAAATTTAGTTCCCCCACAATTTCTCTGCTCACCCAGAGTGTGAGAATCCTTTTGCACAGAGCTCTGGTGTGGCACCTGTGTACATCTGTGCACCTGCTTATCAAGGAGAGCTGGCAGAAAAAATGTGACAAAGCTGAACTCTCACAAACCCCCATCTCTGTGTGGTCTGGAAGTGACATCAGGTACAGTCACGAAGCCGATCAGAGTGAGAGCAAGAACAGGAAGAAATTATTCTGGCCCTCACCATGGCAGAAAGCTTTGAAGAAACCATAGCACATGGCTTCCTCTTGCCCTTTCATGTAGCATATATTTGGCACATTATTCTTATTCTTATTTATTTTATTTCTATACTGCCCAATAACTGAAGTTCTCTGGACAGGATAGAAGAGCACATAAAATATGATAAAACACAGAGAACAATACAAACATCATAAAAATTAACTGCATAATTTAAAAGTCAAATTTAAACAACTGCAATAGCAAGGATGAATTAAAACATGACTTGTTAAATAGTACAGAATGTCCCAATGAACTATTTAGAGCTGACTGAAAGCTTTGCCATAGAGAACAGTCTTGACATGGCAGCAAACACATAGCAGAGTTGATGCCAGGCAGGCCTCAGCGGGGAGCTGCTCCAGAACTGGAGGGCTGCCACTGAGAAGGCCCTGCTCCTTCTCACAGCCAACGGAGCCTTTCTCAGAGGTGGCACTTGGAGCAAGGCCCTGGATTTCATTCATGGTGACCAAGCAGATTACAGCTAGGAGAGGCCTTCCATCAAGTATAGTGGTCCCAAGGTGCACAGGCCTTTCCACATGAAAATCAGCAGCCTGTATAGGCAGCCAGTGCAAATGGGCCGGAATGGGTATCATATGTTTCTGTGTTGCCACAGACTGCAGCTTCTGAACCATCTTCAAGGGCAGGCATGCAGAGTGTGCTGCAGTAATCTAGTTTGTAGATTACCTTTGTATGGTTTAATGAAATCTTTGTTCAGGTAGGAGCAAAGCTGGCTCACCATAGCTATGGGAGAAGGCACTCTGGGCCTTATGGGACAAAAATGGTTCAAGGAGGGCTCCCAAGCTATGTATCTGTTCCTTCAAGATGGGTGCAAGCTCACTGGGAAGACCCTCAGAGCACCCACATACTAATAGTCTGGACTGAGCATCAGTTTGTTAACCAGCATCCAGTTCATTGTCCCAACCAGACATTGGTTTAGCATATCCACAGCTTCACCTGCAGAAGATGGGATGGAGAAAAGGGCTGTGTGTCCTCACTGTACTGAAGACAGTGCAGTCCAAGACTCTCAATGGCCCTACACTGTGGTCTCAGGTAGATGTTAAATTGCACAGGGGACAAGACTAACCTCCCGCTGAAGTTCCTATACTGGACAGTCCACAGGGCTGAGCAATATTGCTCAAGTGCTGCCTTTTGGAGCCAACCATCTAAGTAGGAATGGAAGCAGTCCCCCCTCCCCACAACTCCCATCACCCAGGGTCACACTTGCTCTGTCTCTTTCCCAACATGGATCATCATACAGGGCAATCAAAGCTGTTTCTGTGCCAAAACTCAGATGACTCCCAACTGAAATGACTCTAGACAATCTATCCCATCCAAGAGTGCTAGGAGGTGGCTGGCTATTATTGCGATGGTCCTAATACACACACACACACACACACTGAATTAAAGAAATCTTTGCCTCCCTTTCTACACCATCAAATGTCCAGAGCTTTGCCATCCAGGTTCTGTCTATGGGTTTGAAGACAGAGTCCCAGGCAGGAGTCAGAAATAGTACAGTGGCCAAGGAACTGGGACCATGGGATTCCATGGCATGCATGCCCCATCTCTTGCCTCAACACACAGAAAATGTGTACATGCAGTAGTCCTGGCCGGCCTCTCCTAACCTGTCTGAAGTCTTGTTCCATGATGGTGCTGGGACCACGGCAAGGATGCCTTTGCAGGATGTGCACCTGCTGAGATGCCCTCTTCTGCACAACTCTTATGGGGGCAAGAACCAAATTTTGGTTTTATGACAGTAAACTGCCATGAGGATATTTAGTAGTTGGGCAAACACAAACCAAATCACTCAGTATTCAGTTGGATCAGCTCTTTGGACTCTTTAGAGTCCCTGAGAATGCCCCATCTGTTATTCAGCCCAACGAAGGAGGTAGACAGGGAGGGAAATAGCCTTAGTGGCAGATGGCAAGTGTGGCTCTGTGTCCTGAGCAGCCTGACCTTGACCCAGGGGCTGAAGAAATAGCCTGCTGCTGGAATACATCCTTAACCTTAATTAAGAGGATTGGTTCTGAACATTCATTTGGCCTTAGCTGAGGTTCTAAATGACAGAAAGGCAGACTCATACCCTAAAGATGATGTATTCTCTTGATTTTGTTTCCACTGCAATGGTTTAATTAGTATAGGTGAAAAATATCTGATAGTCATCCACAGAGGAAAACAAATATCTCTACATGAGGTTCCAAGTCTGTCTTTTCAGAAGTAGATTCCACTGAGTTTAATTGCACTTACTCCCAAGCAAGCCCAGATAGGATTAGGCATTGAGATGAATCCTTTGTGGGCTTGAACCTTCTCAAACATGGATCTAGAGGAGCATCTTATTCCCCTCTCTAGGGAGTTTGTTAGGTTGGCTGTCTCAGGCACAGACTGTGTGTGTAGCACTGTTGTGTAGCACCATTCCTCAGGCCTATGTGGTTCTTGCTGGTGTAGACCTAACCATGATGGACCAAAAGGTGATTTTCCCAGCAATACAGCCAAGGCAATTAGTCCTTGTGACATGTAAGACTCTGGTCAAAACAAGCAAACAAACAGGCCTTTTATTCATAACAACAGGTAGACCTTCTAAGGGACAAAGGTTTACCCAGTTTAATAGCATTGCCCACCATTACACAACAAATACTGTTATTGCCTAACCTCTCTCTCAGTCCAAACAATGTGGATAGCAGAGTGATATTTTTAATAAGGCATCAGTCATAAATCCTATTATACCTTATTTTAAAACATGCAACCAAGAAATCAACAGGGCAAAGGAAAGGGTGGGGGAGCAGTTTAGAAAACAGTTGTCAAAAGAGAAATTCACAATTGTCAGTGAAAGGGTTGATCAGCCTCAATATCCCATTTTTATACACTGAATGATGGCGACTGTCCTAGAGAAGAATAATATGTCTTTTAAAATTTGTCCTTTTAAAGGATGTTCCCTTCGCACTCCCTCTACTTGCACAGGCAACAGAAAGACTTTTGCCAGCAGCCACTAAGTACCCTGGCTCCTTTTCCTGTCTTTCGAGCATATCCATGCAGGATATGAGGCTGAAGGCAGAAACTCCAAGCCGAACCCTTTTTGGGAGTAGTGGTGGGAGCACCATCCACACAGAGGCTGTAACCACAGAGGGAGGGAGGTGTGACAGTGCCCCATTTGAGTTTAATGGACTTGCAACACATTTCCATCTGAATGGCCAAAGGCAGGCTGAGTTGGGGTAGGAATTTTTAAAAGTATTTTTTCTTAAAATTGCTCAAAATTTTCCCACAAATGTGGAACCTACAACTATGTATTTCCTGCACAATTTGCAATTTGGGCAAATATGGGCTATTTGCAGTTTGAGCAAATTGCAGCCAATGCATTAGAAATGGGTCATTGTTGTAGCATTTCACATGAGAAGTGTGGAAGCATTTGCATTTCACTCCATACGCCCACATTCCACTTTGGCTACCTTGAATCTTCTGGCAGTTAATTCAGATTAGCGCAAAATTCAGGCCTCTTTGCATTTTGCAGAAATGTACAAAAAATGCAAATTGTACATCAGCAGAGTCCCTGATTTGGCACAGATTTTTCTGGCTTAAAATATTATCCTGTTTTTAAAATGGAAGTTTACCTGTTGACTGGACTCATGTTAGATTGAGTTAACCCGGTGTTGGCTTGATAGAGTGAAATCTGTAGGGTTAAGTTCTGAAAACCCATCATATTTTTACCACTCTATGATCTCAAGTTGTCTACAGGTTTGTTTATATGTATTTTTTAAAATAAGTACGCATTTAATAGGCTTGCATTGGTTTAAATATTTTGCAAAGTGTGTGTGGGGACTGATTTGACTTTTCCCATTATAATAGTAATTCTATTGTGGTTGTTTTTCTGTAAGGTGCCGTCATTTAATAACAACAGTATAAGAAGAAAAATATGCTATGGCTCAGAATTATAGCTCATGAGCCACCAGACTTGGCTTTGCTTGATACAATGAAGACTTCAAGCAAATTTCTGCAACGGTTGGATCCCATAATCCAAAGGGTCAAGCATGAGTCTTCCAGCACCACCCTCTGAAACCTGCTCATAGAAAAGACTTGATCCACTGTCAAATGTCCCCCCCACCCCACAATCTCAGACACAGCTGTATCCCAGCAAGTGACCCTAGCAAGATGCCATGGCCAATTGTACCAAAAGCCGCTGAAAGATCAAATGCAAGAAATCTAAAAGTAGAAGTGGCAAACCAAAAAAATTAATTTTTTAATGCGTATATATGTGATTTCTTGAATTTTAATTTGAAACCATGTGACAGTACAAACTAGGAAAAGCTCAGCTCGATCCTGAAACTCTCAGAGAAGTAGCTCTATGATGAATGCTCGAAATGGGCTATTGAAGTCCGTGGGTTTCCTCTCATGCTTGGCCCTGTCTGGGAAGGTGAGCTGAGCCAAGAGGAAGTCCGCAAACAGAAATCCAGCCGCGTAGCCAGGAACCTCTTCCATATCACATGCAGCACAAGCAAAAACTGTAAATCACATGTGAAGAAGATGGATGCTTCTTGCACAGCAGTCACATGGGTTCCTGGGAAGGACCCTGTTTACATATAAAGCTGCAAATGGCTTAGGACCTGACTACCTAAAGGACCACCTTCTCCCGTATATACCTGCCAGACCACTAAGATCTGAGATGTTGTTTGTTGCCATTCTTTGTCCCTAAGTGTGCCTGACTGTGGCCACATAGCAGGACTCCATTGCATCCAGTAGGGTCTCCATCTCCATCTGCACTCAAGCGTTCTCCTGTTGGTTTCATTGCTCTCAGCTTCAGGGTATCCCACACAGCTGCATGATTTCTGCAAGGGTTGGGACGAACTCTTTCAGAACCCATTCCTACACAGTCCACAGACTCTGCCTAGTCCTGCAAAGTGGGCCAAGCCAAAGGGAAGCCTGTGAACACTCCTAGACCTCTTGTTGTGCAACTGGGGAACTTCCCCAGCTGCTGCTCCTGGTGGCCCTGCTCACTCCTGCTGGTGGCAACATGCACAAAAGGGGGGCACAGTGAGTGGATGTGCCGGCTGCTATCCCGGGCAGCCAACCTCTTTCCCGACTCCCTGTGGGCGGGGGCAGCAGCAGGCATGCAAGAATGGCATTGCATGCACAATCGTACGATTGCTAGCTAGTGAATCATTTTGGCACACAACTTCCTTTGAATAACCCCAAGGGCATCCTTCACCTCCTTGTTTCTCAGGGTGTAAATCAAAGGGTTCAACAAAGGGATGACAATTGTATAGAACACAGAGAGAATTTTGTCACTTGCATCTTGGATGGGGGATCCCTTGCTAGACTGTGGCCGGAAATGCAAAATGAGAATTGCCCCATGAAAGATGGTGACTGAAATCAAGTGTGAGGTGCAAGTGGAGAAGGCTTTCAGTCTGCCCCTGGCTGAGCTGATCCTCACAATGTTGGCTAGAATATATATATAAGAAATTACAACACTCAGGATGGTGATTGCCTCCACGGGCCCCGCCACAAAAAAAATCAGGAGTTCGTTGATGCGGATATCAGAACAGGACAGTGATAAAAGAGCAGTGATGTCACAGTATAAATGATTGATCATATTTGAGCGACAGAAGGACACTTTGAATGTGAAGACTGTATGAACAAGAGCATGTAAAAGCCCGAGAACATAGGACCCCACCACCAACAGCGTGCAGACTCTGGGAGACAGGAGAAGTGCGTACAGCAGCGGCTTGCAAATAGCAGTATAGCGATCAAAGGCCATTGCCGCCAAGAGAAAGCACTCGGTGCTCCCCAGGCCTATTACTAAGTACATTTGCAATGCACACCCAAGGAAAGAAATTGACTTTCTGTCTGCTAAGAGATTCACCAAGGACTTAGAAGCAACCACAGAGGAAAAGCACACATCCAAGAAAGATAGATTGCTCAGAAAGAAGTACATTGGAGTGTGGAGAAAGGGACTGGCCCTTATTACAGCAATCATTCCCAGATTCCCCGCCAAAATCATGATATAAAAAGTGAGGAACACTAGAAAGAGGAAGGCCTGCAGTTCGGGCTTATGTGTTAAGCCTACGAATACAAACTCTTTAATCACTGCAGTGCTGTTTCCCTTTGTCATTGTGCCCAGACCGTTTTTCCTCCAGATCTGCAAAATAAAGTACAACAGCTTGTATAAATACATTGGAAGCAGGTTAAGCATATTTACAAAGGACGCCTAGCAAAGGCTAATGGTGGCACACCTGTCAGCATTGCAGCAGTAAGCAACAAGGGAGGCCCGTCACCATCTGGTTCAACATTCCCGATCCCAGTGCCCTCCAGATGTCCTGAACTACAATATCCATCACTCCCAACTAGCTTCCCAAGGGGTGTTTTGGCTGGGTATGTGGGAATTGTAGTCTGACATATTTTAAGGGTGTCCAGTTGAGGGAAGGTGGACTAGATGCGACAGGGGAAGATGAAGATACTCAAACCTAAGACAAAAGTGTATCTTATTGTGCACCCACTCCAATGCATAATTTGTTACTGCAGAAAACCAGAATAGTGTGAAAGCCCAGACTTAAACCATGCTTGCTTCTAATATCCATTGAAATAAGCTGCTACAAGAAGGCCATGCTTGACTCTTTAAAATGAAACAAACAAATAAACATACAAATGACAAATCTGAGAGTTTCTATTTCCAAGAAAGTAAAACACAATATACCTTAGAATTCCCTGGAAACAAACAATTTTGAAAAGTTTTAACTTTCTCCCATTTTTTATTCAGCTCCAGCCTGTATAATGAATCTGGCCCAAGTGTCTTTAAGACAGATAATCCCCTGCACATACTTGGAAAATACACACTTGCATTGGAAAGCAATTTGTTACAGATTCCAGATAAACATAGTCCCATTTTTCTATTACTGCAGAAGGAGAGGGCACAACCTATGGCACTTTAAAATCAAATTTACTTTCTGGGAAGAGTTGTTGCAGTAGTGAATATAAGAATAGGTTTTGTGTAAACCTAGAAAACCATCCAGTGTGGCTGCCTGTAATCCTCTGAACTCATGGGTTCACAGGCATCCAAGGCAAGTCAAGAGGAGTGTGAAAGCTAAAATAGTTTCATGCTCCTCGAACACTACCAAGCACCCTCTGATTTTGACTGTCTAAATATTTCCCCCTTCATGAAAGGATGGGAGGCTTAGACTTAGGTTTAGGCTTAGGCTTAGGCTTGGCACCAACAGGATTTTTCAGAGGATGCTGGAGCCTTTCCCTCTCTTCCCCACCCTAAACATCCTCCCTTGCACTGGCTCTGTAGGTGACCATCCATCTTCAGAGACCAGATGGTATGGAAGGAAACATGGCGGCTGTGAGAACAAAGGGAGGGCCTTCAGAGGTCAGAGTCCCAGCTCCAATATCAATGATTTTTTCAGGGGCTACAGAACTGGGGCTACAGTCTACCCTAGGGCTACACAGACAATTATTAAGAGACCATAGGACTGCACACTTAGATGTGTTAATCATCCAGCTGTCCATGCAAGTCTCAATCTGTTATCCCCTGACATAAGCCTCAAAAAATGTCCTTAACCTTCACCCTGCCTCAATTTGAAACCTAGAAGAAGTTGTATTTGGGGTCATTTTATGACCCCAAACAAAATTGCCTCAGGCAAGGCAAATGCTGCATATGAAAGGCCTTTATTTGAACCAGCATAAGAATGGATTTCAGGTTTCAGCTGGTAAGTTAATTTTAAAGTGAATATTCTCTGCAACAAAATGTAACAATAAAATCTACACAATAATGTTTGACTTATTGAGCTTTGTTTTGCATAGGAATGCTTTGACCTACAAACTTGAAATCACCATTAAAAAGCTGAATTTTAATTCTGTTCATTGGGAGTTTACTGGAAACTTTAGCCTCAAATTTTGTCTTTCAAGAGAGACTAGGATGACCTGTAGTGAAGCTATCTTTGTTTAGGGAATAAAAGTACCCAACAGAACTATTGTTATGCAAATTTGGGGTATCTTGTTACCCAGACATGTTTTCTTTTATAGAAAGAAAACTGAAAAGAAAGAATGTTACATCTGGGGGCATTTTATGCCACAAACCCCAACCAGGTCCTGGCATATGTCAGGTCATGTGGGATAACCTGGTCCTTTGATTATTGGACCTGCATATCCAGAGAAGCCCTCATCCAAGCACAGTTTCCATCGTGGTAGGTTTTCAGCCTTCATTTTTATAACCCTTGAAAAAATTATATGCTAATATATTTTCTCTATGTCAAAGTAGTTTTCACACTTCAGATTATTCTTCCTCTGTTCCTTCAGATTTGCTAGAATGTTTAGTCTTATCTAAGTATTTAAGGTTATATTTACTTACATGAGATGTTATTGCAGTTTTCTCTGAAGAGACTTAGTTTGCTTGCTCTTAAATAAGGGGTAGGTATAGAATCTGTTTGCTTTTCTTACAACCTTCCAGAATGGAGACTTCCTGGTGCTGCCAGTCAGAAGACATCATGAAATAATTCTGCATTTTCTTCCTTAACAGTTGTTCTTCGGCAAGAAAAAAGATGGAAGAAGTAGGGGGAAAACATGAGTGGAAGCCACTTCATCAGGAGCCCCTCTCCCTAAAGCAATGTTGCAATAAATGCTTTCTCTGGAAATAACTCCAATCAAATTTCTCCTGGAAATTAAAATCGTTCACAAGCAGATATCTGGCATCTGTTACAGCAAAGTTGGAACTGTGCCCCTTCATGGAAAAATGGAATGATAGCAGTCTTGCCAGTGTCTTTTGATGTTGTTGTGCCCAACCCATCACGACCCCATGGACAACATTCCTCCAGGCCCTCCTGTCCTCCACCATCCCCTGGAGTCCACTTAAGCTCATGCCGACTGCTTCAGTGACTCCATCCAGCCACCTCATCCTCTGCCGTCCCCTTCTTCTTTTGCCATCTATCGTTCCCAGCATTAGACTCTTCTCCAGGGAGTCCTTCCTTCTCATCAGGTGGCCAAAGAATCTGAGTTTCATCTTCAGTATTTGGCCTTCTAAAGACCAGTCATTGTTGATCTCCTCTAGGACTGACTGGTTTGATCGCCTTGCAGTCCAAGGGACTTGCAGGTGGAGCTAAAAGTCTTCTATGAGGAAGTACCCAATAACAGCACTGACGTCTTACAAACTAGCTTGGTTATTTTGGTACTAGTGTTCCTAGTGAGAGCCAACTCAATGGCTGTACTGCACACCACATGTGAGATTATCTCTCTCTCTCTCTCTCTCTCTCTCTATCTATCTATCTATCTATCTTTATATCTATCTGAATTTAGATGGGTTTAATCAGGGTTCCCAACTATGTTTCATTTGCAGTTTCTCCACAGAATGTAGGTACACTTCAAAACAATCCTTAGTCTGATTGTCAAGTTATCTCCTGCTCATCCAAATGACAAATCTTGAGCAACTCTCAGAAGAAAAACAACCTGCAGTATTTCATTCCCCATTCATTAAATAGGCCCTGGCATCCTAGGGCAGCTGATGAGGCCCCAGCATGCTGGCAGAAGTGGCACCTGCTTTGCCTTCCAATGCCTGCAGCTGGATCTGAGAGGAGCCGTGTGATTTTCCCACAATGCCCTGGCATATGCCAAGTCAAGCATCCTAGGACATTCTGGGAAATGACACTGGGTTCTCTTCTCTCAAATTCAACATTCCAAGCTAGAGATTTCCAATTCTGAATATGAAGTCAAGGGATGTGGGGGTCAGAATGCATAGCTAAAATGACAAAGTTAACAAGGTCTGAGGTTAGCCACAGAACAGGTGAGACCCAGAAAATGTCATTAAAGGTCCTAGTTCCAGTCTGTAACATTTTGCCAAGGCCCTTCTCTGCATCCAAAAGGTCTCCATATGCCATGCCATCCGTATCTTTTTCTTGACTCAGTCCTAGCATTATAGGAAACACACAACAACAACAACAACAACAATGCCCTGAGATTGTAGTTCTGTCTGTGACCTTGAAGGTTTTCTAGATAATCCTATGACTCCTGATATGCGAACAAGCGCTCAAAATCCTACCCACCCACACAAACACACACCTTCCACATTCCACTATATTTCTTTCAAAACTAAAGTGACTAACATACTGCATTATTTGACAACTTTTAGAGCTGCAATCAACTGGGGGAATCCAGAATAGTTCCAGAATAGTTCCATTTCTACATTAAAAATGGAACTGTTCTGAAAAGGACATTCCCCAGCTGCACATGTGTAATCTTCTCTTGGTAATTCAATTCAGGGGAAAGAACCTGTGGGCATGCAAAAGCTCTGCATCCGGCTCAGAGGAGCTGGGGCATGGACAGAGACAGGCCTTCTATCAACATGTTGCTTTGAGACCTAGTTGAAATTCCCCATGGGAACCAAACTGACCAAACAAAGGCATGTTTATTCACCCATGTGACAGTGACCCTCAGGAAGATCAGGATACAACTGAGCGCGAGACCAAAATAATTAAATAAGTTAGTCACAGTGGCGGGGCAGTGGGTGGGAATGTGGACTGTAAGAAGAGCCAAAGCAATTCTGTGAAGGGAGCTCCCTGGACTTGCAACTCAGGATTTTAGGGTTTGGGTCTGAGGATATTGCAGAGCTGGAAAAAACCACCTTATGAGGAAAGGTTGCAACAGCAGAGATTGTTTAGCCTAGGAAAAATGGCAGGAAAGGAGAGACATGATGAAGATGCATGGAATGGGAGGGAGAAAATGGGGGAAATGGGGAGGGAGAAATGTTTTCCTTCTTTCATTACTCCAGAACCAGTAGTCAGCCAGGGAAGTTGATTATGGGGAGATTCAGGACAAATGGAAGTACTTCTCCACTTATCACATAGCTAAACTAAAATCCACGTCTACAAGGAGTAGTGATGAGCACCAGTTTGGGCAACTTTAAAAAGGGGATTGGATGAATTCATGGTGGCAAAGATTATCAGTGACTACTAGTTCTGGTGGCTACATGCTACCTCCAGAATCAGTGTGCCTCTCTACACCATTTGCTGGGGAACTTGAGCAGAAGGGGGCTATTGTATTTATCGTATTTTAAATTTTTAGCCAAGATGCACCGAGGAGGGGGGGGTTAAGTAAATTTTTATTATGTGGTTATTTATGTATTTTATTTTGTTGTAAGCCGCCCCGAGGCTTTGTTGCGATGGGGTGGCATAAAAATGTTTTAAATACATAAATAAATAAATATTGCTGGCAGGATGGATCCTGTGGGCAACTGGTTCGCCACTGTGTGAACAGGATGGTGGGCTAGACGGACCATGGGTCTGATTCAGCATGCCTTCCTGTGTATGTTCCTAAGAAGTTCCTAGAATAACTTCTTTAGAAGTTCCTGGGAGCTTCTTAAGTTCTGAGAGGAGCCCACTGGGGTCTTGTCTGTAGCACACACCCAGATTTAAGGGGTTTGAGGAAATGTTGCTGGAGAATGACCCACAGTCATAAACAGAAGCAGGAGATATGCTACTTCTGCCTTATGGATAAGCTAGACCCACCCTTAATTGACAAGCTGGAGGGTAAAAGTTGGTACAAACTTGCACCCGCAAGTTCCTACCCAGCTGATAATATGCCTTATAGAGCACCTTTGCCAAATTTCATCCAGCATCCTGGGGTGATGCTCACACCCCAAGCTCACATTTTTGTAATGTGATTTACATGGAAAGTCGATTAATAGCTTCATGTTGAAAAGCTCATGACTGCTGCTGCTGCCGCCACATGCAAGAACAACAAATGCACAAAATCTTTCCTCCAAAAGAGAGATGAAGATGCGCTACTGCTATGAAGTGACTCTGAACCCTGAGAAAGAGAATTTCTCTTCCCTTTGGAGAAATGCAGTCCCCTCACAATTTCTCTGCCCACATCTAGCATGATGGAGTGTGAGAATCCTTTGGCACAGAGCTCTGGTGTGGCACCTGTGTACCTCTGTAGCCAGTTTGTTAACAGAGCCGGCAGAAAAAATGTGACAGAGCCGAATTCTCACTAACTCCCATGTCTGTGTGGGTCTGGAAGTGGCATCACAGTCATGAAGCCCAATCAGAGTGAGAGCAAGAGTAAGAAGGAATTATTCCGGCCCTCACTATGGCATCTTTATGGTAGAAAGCTTTGGAGAAACTTCGTGCATGACCTCCTCTAGCCCTTCCATGCAGCATGTCTTAGGTACATGAGCATTGTAAAGGCTGAAAATGTGTCCTGCTTCGAAAATATTGGCACACTCCTTACTTTTGGCAGTACAAGATGCAGAGTTTGCATGCCAAGAGACAAGCATTGGGGACTGCAGTCACTATAAAGCTGCCCCAGCTTCCACACTTGCCCTTTTCTTGCATATGTTCCCCACCCGCCATCCCTGATGGCTTTATGTCAATGTGAGCCCATGAACCTGCCTTTGTGATCCGCCTGCTCAAACAACCCCCTCCCATGAAAATCCCCCTCACTAAACAGGTCGATTTGATGGCAGGTACAAAATTCGTATCCTGCCCCATTAGAACGCATAAAAGCCATGCTGACAAATGGAGAGGGTGGGTGGGAGTCAGAAATAGCAAAGGGGCCAGAGAACAGGCATCCTAAGGCCTTTACGGCCCCATCATGGCACAGAGCACGCCTAAGGACAGTGGCCTTGGCCAGCTTCCTCCTGACTGATCTGTAGACTTGTTTCATGACAGTGCTAACACCACTGTGGGAACACCTTTGAAGATCATGTGCACACTGAAATGCCCTCTTCTGCAGTACTCTTAAGGGGGCAAGAGCCACATTTTGGCTTTATAACTGTAAAATGCCATGAGGGTATCTGCTAGTTGGGCCTAACTTAGATGACTAGATTAATCTCTGCTTTGAGATTTGGAAGCCTTGGGAAGGCCCTATCTAGTTTTCAGCCTGAGTAGGGAGAGGGTGACCTTAGAGGCAGATGGAAGTGTGGCTCTGAGCAACCTGGGCTTGGCCCAGGGGCTGAAGAAGGAGATCGTTGCTGGAACACTTCATGAACCTTAATTAAGAGGTTTGGTTCTGAACATTCATTTGGCCTTGGATGAGGTCCTAAATGACAGAAAGACAGACTTGTGCCCCTGGAGATGTCATAGTCCCTTGGCTTTGTTTTCACTCTGGTGGTTTAATTAATAAGGATGAAAAATATCAGATCGTCATCCATAGAGGAAAATAAACAGCTCTACTTGAGGTCCCATGCTGGTCTTCCCAGGGTAGATCCCACTGAGTTCAATTACTCTTGCTCCCAGGCAAGTGCAGATAGGACTAGGTGCTGAGGTGCCTTCGAGGACTTGAATCGACCCAAACACGGATCTACATGAGCGTCTTAATCCCTCTCTAGAGACTTCGTTAGGCTGTCTGTCTGAGGCACAGATTACCCAGGACCTTTTCCCATGCCTCTGTGACCTTACAGTGATGAACCAGGGGCTGATTTCCCCACCAACACGGCCAAGGCATATCAGGTTTTGCCGATGCAAGATGTAAAATGCTGAGCTAACAAAGTAAAAAACAAACCTCTAAACATTCAGTTTAAGCCAAATGAGGCCTCCTAAGGGACAGAGGCCAAGCCAGTTCAGCATCATTGCCTGCCATTACAAAGCAAATACTGTTGTGCCTAACCTCTCTCTAGATACAAACAATGAGGTTAACAAAACAATATTTTTAATAAGGCATCGTGGGGATTAGTCAGAAATTCCATTGTTCCTTCATTTTAAAGTTCACAGTCAAGAAATCAACAGGGAAAAGGCAAAGGATGGGGAGCAGTTTAGAAAACAGTTGTCAAAAGAGAAATTCACAATTGTCAGTGAAAGGGCTGATCAGCCTCAATATCTCATTTGTATACACTGCATGATGGCGACTGTCTCAGAGAAGAAAAATATGTATTTTAAAATTGTCCTTTTAAAGGATGCTCCCTTCACACTCCCTCTGCTTGCATAAGCAACAGAAGGACTTTGCCAGCAGCCACTAAGTACCCTGGCTCCTTTTGCTGTCCTACGAGCATATCCATGCATGGACGACGTCTCAGGGGTCATAAGCGAGACCCTTTTTGGAAGTAAGGGATGCACCATCCACACAGGTGTGACACTGGGAAACTTGCTCCATTTGTCTTCATAGACTTTTGATACATTCCCAATCCAATGGTCAAAATTAGACTGATTTGGGGTGGGCTGAGAGGGGTTTGTGGGAGCGGGTGTTGCTTTTTTGCTTCCTTAAAATTACGCAAATTACATACGCAAATTTGGAACCTACAAGTGTGTATTTCTTGCACAATTTCTGCAAATTACATAAATTTGGGCAAATTGCTATTTGAGCAAATTGGGGTTAATACATTACAAACAAGCCATTATTGTTGTAGCATTTAACATGAGAAGTATAGAAATATCCTCATTTCACCCCATGTGTGCACACTGCACCCTGGCCTCCTTGAATTCTCTCACAATTTCAGGTAAGTGCAAAATGCAGGCTTTCTCTATGCAATTTGCAGAAATCTGCAAAAAATTATGTAAGTTGTGAGCATAAATTCAGCACAAAAGTATTAAAATTGTATCCTCTTTTAAAAATGGAAGTTTCCTGTTGGCTGGGCTCATGTCAAATTAAGTCAGCTCCAGTGCAGGATTGATAGAATGGAATCTGCAGGCCTGAGTTCAGAAAATCCATCCAGTTTTTACCAATGTATTTGATTCCTCACACATCCCAACAGGAAGGATATGTACTTTGAAGAGAAGCAAGTGATGGGGGGAAGGCTCAAAGTGACACTCATCTTCCACAATTCTCATTGAAATCGTACCTTATCGAGCTTTAACTGGTTCAAATACCTCTGCTCCATGTAGCAGGCAAGCTCCTTACTACTTGAAGATGACGGCATGTCTTATGGGTGGACACTGTATGGGAGAAGGAAGGTCAAGCAAAGGTCTTTTCTTCCAGGACTTGTGATGGGTATATTCAGGTCAGAATAGCCATAGGAGAGCTGTCTGGAACTCTCTTTGGCTCATCTGTGTCACCAGGAAAACTAGCCTGCAAAAAACAAAACCTAAGCCAAAGTTCCTGCTCACAAGGGTGCCACCACCTCCCATGCTAGCTCATCCTCTGCCCCCAGCAGGACTACTTTCCGCTTTTTCCTTGCTTGCAGAATTACAGAATAGTAACTCAAAGGGGCCTGTATGGCCATTGAGTCCATCCCGCTGCTCAATGCAAGACTCCCAGTTAAAGCATCCTCTACAGATGGCTGCCAAATTGCACCTGGAATGCCTGCAGTGTAAGAGGGCCTATGGCCTCCCTACGTACAGTGGTACCTTGGCTCACGAACTTAATCCATTCCAGGACTCTGGTCATGACCCAAACTGTTTGTGAGCCAAGTCAAATTTCCCCATAAGGGTCAATGTAAATAAGGTTAATCCGTTCTGTAACCATTTTTTAAATCAGAAAAATGTGAAGCAGTGACAACAGCAAAGATTGCAGCCATCCCCTCCCCTCCCCAAGCACAAGCATGGCCATCTCCCCACCCCTCCGCCAGCATGGCCAAAATCGCGCCTGTCATCCCTGCACATGCCCGTCATCCCGGCACGCTGGGGGTGGGGGGGAGAGACGGGCACGATCGCGGGCGCACTGGGGAAGTAAGAGATGGGCGCAAACAGTGCGCTGGGGGTGGGGAGATGGCCATGATCAAAGTTCTGTTCATGCAGGGAAGGGTTGCCTGATCAGAGGTGCACTCCTGCAGGAAAGACCGGCGGAATCTCGACCATCTCCCCCACGGCTCTGCTTTGCTGCTCCCGTCTTTCCTGCAGCAGCACGCCTCTGATTGCGCATGCCTTCCCTGCACAAAAGCAACTGGGATCAGTGCCATCTCCCCACTCGGGAGGGGGGGAGATGGCTGCGATCTTGGTCACCACCCAAAGTGGTGTTCACAACCCAAGTCAAAATTTTTCAGAAATTGTTGTTTGTGACCCGATTTGTTCATGAACCAAGGCGTTCGTGAGCCAAGGTACCACCGTAGTTGGTTCCATCACTGTACTGCTCTAACAGTTAAGAAGATTTTCCTGATGTCCAGCCAGAATATGGCTTCCTGTAACCCATTATTTAACCCATTACTCCATGTCCTGAACTCTGCTCTGTCCACTTCAAAACTGCTCCCCTTGAGTACTGGATCTAATACGTCTGACAGATTAAAATGAACAGGTGTCCCAACATGATTGTTGGTGACAGTATTCTTTGGCACACCTTATTCATCTAGAAAATGAGTAGATCATCTAATAGAACAACAGGTACATGCCCTGATCTTTTTCCTGGCCAGATCATGATGTGGCTTGTGATAGCAGTTGAGGCCACAGGTAGATGCCACTCACAACTTGCATGGCTTCAGGGATGCATCTTGAGGGCTCCAGTTAGAACTTAGTCTGCTGAATCAAAAACACAACAGCTCTTTACATTTGTAAGGGATGTGGAGGAGTTTGAAGTCTATGGACCACCACAAAGGACACTGTTGCCTCAAGGGCTCTTGGTGGGGAGCTGACTTCAGCCCTATGCCTGCAGCTGATTTTTGGTAGGGAGACTTTTCCTACTCCCTACAAAGACTCACTCAATACGCTTTTATAAGGAGTGAAGATGGTCGGGTGGGTGCCAGGGCGGGTGCCTTCGGGTGTTGGAAGACCCTGTGGGTGGGTGCCAGGGCGGGTGCCTTCGGGTGTTGGAAGACCCTGCCCTAGATCTTCTTTTCCTAACATGGTGGCCTCCAGGTGTATTGAATACAACACCAATCAACCACAGGCAGTAAGGCCATGGGCAAGATGCTGGGACTTTGTCGTGCCTGTTGCCTCAACAGAGGTGGCACCTCATGAGGAACAGTCAAACGCCCCAAGAGAGAATCAGGCATCAGAACAGGAGGACTTATACTTGAGGCCCTGTGACCAAGCGACCCTTCCACAACCCGGCTTAGGGGTTGCTGCACAGGTAGCCATCCCTCATCCTGACCCTTTACCCCTTGGGCAAACAGCCACACCTCAGCCCAACCACGAGGGCCCCGAGGGAAAAGACACTACACGTTCTGCCCCTGAAGAGCGGGGGCAGGATGCCCCCCTTCCTCCTGACGCTGAGTCTCCTGAACAAGATACAGGAGACGCAAGAGGCGGGATAGATTTGACTCGCGCAACTCTTAGACGTAGCTTACGCCAATTGCAACAAAAGGAGGCTTTGTTCCACCTTAGCGGGGAAAGGTGGGACACAGAAAGTTAATTCCACGTGGGTTCCCTGAGAGACGTGACTAAGAAGATAGCAACTAACTTGTAAAGGTCATTGCAGTAGAGCTTATTTGTAGCATCGTAATTCTTGTAGAAAAGTAGCAATAAAAGACTTTAGTTTTATTGCCTGCATAAGTGTGGGTCATTTGCAACTGTGAGCTGACACCTCACATCAGAGTTCTAGTCCCAAACATGTGGAAGGCACCATGTTGGGGCCTTCAGTGAGCAGTAAGTGCATCACCAGACTCCACCCCCTTGCTGCCAGGTCTTGCCCCTGGATTCACTACTTTGCCCCCAAATCACATCAGCCCCACACCTTTAATGCCAATGTTTTCCAGCCCAGTATCATAATTTCTTCCTTCATGGATCACTGCCTTGTCGTGGCGAAGGGGCTTGCGTAGCTCAATGAAGCTATGAGCTATGC
>JAIXND010000755.1:18658330-18711440 GCA_023646645.1 Varanus salvator macromaculatus | reverse complement strand
TTTTTTTTTTTAATCCTCTGTGACCTAATGTAAATAATGAACATAAGAACACAATTCTGGTTTGCTGGATCAGATCAAAGTCCATCTAGTTCAGCACTTTGGATACTTGCTCCTCAGCAACCCAGCAATGCAGGTATGCCACTTCAGGTAAAGGAGGAAGCACATAGCCAGCAAGCCTAGTAGCCACGTACAGTCTCCTCCTCCATTAATCTCTCCAATCCCCTGTTAAAGCCATTCACATCGGTGGTCATCATCACTTCCCAAGGCAGCAGATTCCATACTTTAACTATACTTTGTAGTGGAGAAGTGCTTCCTTTTATCTGTCTTCAACCTCCTGTCAATCAGCTTCATGGGATGACTCCAGGTTCTACTCTTATGAGGAAGGAGAAAAATCTCTCCTTTTCAGACTTTCCCTACACTTGGCATTATTTTAAACACCTCCGTCATGTCTCCCCTCACTCACCCTTTTTGCAAGCTGAACAGTCCGTTGTCATAGCTGTTCCTTGTAGGGGAGCCGCTCCAGCCCCTGATCAATGTCCTTTTCCAGAAAAGGCAACCAGAATGGCTCACAGTATTCCAAGTGCAATCATGGCAAAGATTTGTATAAGGGAAGTAAGATTTTGGCAGTTCTATTTTCTGTTCCATTCCTAATTGTGCCTAGCATGGAGTTTGCTTTTTTTCATGGAACTGCTCACTGGCATGACATTTTCATTGAGCTGCCCACTACTTCCTCAAGATCCTTTCCTTGCTCAGTCTCTGCTGTGCCCTTTATTAGACCAGCTCACTTCTCTCGCCTATGTCAATCTAGCCGCAAAAGCAATGGTCTAGTGAATGGACTGTTCACAGTGAGGAAGCCCAAACAGCCAAGAGCTTTGATGATGGGAGATCATCTGCCAAGTCATTGGTAACTGGGTGAGAAAGAGGTACTCAGCGACCCTTATTGGGTTATTCGGGTCCCTGGGTTACAGCATGCATACTGGGCAAAACAAGGCATTGGCAGATTTGTAAGCTGCTTTGAGCTCCTTGTGGGATGAAAGATGGGAGATAAATATAAATGAATAAATAAGTAAAGATGCCATTTTAATAATGTACACATTTAATAATACCATGTCTTTTTCCTATTAACAGTTCCCATTATTGCATCCTTGTGGCTTGTACTTCCCTTTGAATCCCTGCCAAGGCATCCTTCACCTCCTTGTTTCTCAGGGTGTAGATCAGAGGGTTCAGCACGGGGATGACAATCGTATAGAACACAGCAAGAACTTTATCACTCACATGTTCAAAGGCCAGTTCGTTGCCAGCTGTTGGCCGGAAATGCAAAATGAGAATTGCCCCATGAAAGATTGTGACCACGGTCAGGTGTGAGGTGCAGGTGGAGAAGGCTTTGAGTCTGCCTGCAGCTGAGTGGATCTTCAACACAATGTTGGCAAGAATATACACGTAGGAGACCACGACACTCAGGATGGTGAATAGTTCTATAAGACCAGCCTCATAAAACATCAGGAGTTCATTGACATAGATATCAGAGGAGGAGATTGCTAAAACAGCAGTGATGTCGCAGAAAAAATGGTTGATCACGTTGGTCTTGCAGTAGGATGTTCTGAAGGTGAAGACAGTTTGAACGACGGAGTGCAAAAGCCCAAGAGCGTAGGACCCCCCCACCAACAGAATACAGACTCTGGGGGACATGAGGACTGGGTAGAGCAGCGGCTTGCAGACAGCCACGTAGCGATCGTAGGCCATTGCAGCCAGAAGCAGGCACTCTGCGCTCCCCAGAGCTATCGAGAAATACATTTGAAATGCACATGCCATCACGGAAATGGCCTTCTTATCTGCTAGAAGGTTTGCTAATGCCTTGGGAGTGAACACCGAAGAAAAGCACACATCCAGGAAAGACAGGCCACCGAGAAAGAAGTACATTGGAGTATGGAGCCGGGGACTGGCCCTTATTAAGGCAATCATGCCTAGATTTTCAACCAGGGTGGCCATATAAATAGCCAGGAACACCAAGAAGAGGATGATCCGGAGTCTAGGATTTCTGGTCAACCCCACAAACACAAACTCCGTGACCACTGTGGTACAGTTTTCTTCAGACATGATGCCCAGTTATCTTTTTTTCAGACCTGGAAAATACCAACATATGGAAGAAGTTAAACCATGTTATCTTCATGCAGCATTTTGTTGTCAGCCCCAAGGACAATTACTGGGCTGCATGATTAAAAAAGAAAAGTTAAACATATTCTTGAAGACTAACTCTCTGAAGCTACTCCATAAGTACCTGAAAGCTTGCAACAACCAAGATTCAAGCGAGATGACAGGAGAAATTTCCTCACTGTCAGAGCAATACAACAGTGAAACTGGTTGGCTAGGGCGGTGGTGGGCCCTCCCACACTAGAGACGTTTAAAAAGAAACTCAACAGCCCTCTGAGTAGGATGGGGTAACCTGGTGTCCTGCAACAGCAGAGGGTTAGACCCAATGGCCTTCTTGGCCCTTTCCAACTCTGCTATTCTATGATTTTATTATTTTAAACTTCTGGAAAGGTAGACTTGTTAGTGTGCTTCAGACTTGCAGCAAAATCCAGAAAGAGTGTTGCATTAACTTAAGGGATAGCATAGTTATTATTCCTTTAGCTTATCGCCCTAAAGAAAATGGGCTCTGCCTTTTTATGTTATGCATAAGCACGCTTTTACTTCATTTACTGAATGCTTGTATCCCATTTTGGTGCTTTACTTTGGTATCCTAAACATTTTCCAATGCTGCTCTGTTGTTTTAACAATTGTTGAATACTGTCTTGATAACCATTTTACCAGTAATTCATTGTTAAAAATAATTTCAATATTAATTGCATTACATATTGATTTGTGGAAAGGTCTATGGGCCAAATCAAGGTTTTGATTGATTGATATTCTTCAAGGCTGCCAACCTATGCAAATGTACACAGGAATGAATTCTACTGAAGATAAGGGTATCTATAAGTCCATGATGTGGATCAATGCATAGGATTGTGCTGTTAGTGGTTAGGGTTAGGAATCCATATGTGTCTGATTATGAAATGCTGGTGAAGAAGAACAGGGAATGGCTCACCACCCACATTCGCCATTTGCGCAAGAGCCTGGATAATTTTTTTAAAGCTGTTTGCTTGTCCCTGAGTTGGTTCTCTCAGAAGCAGTGTGAGACTGCGACCTCAGAGCTGTTTCTGGCATGCTGAGTGCCCCTTCAATGGATGCTTCTGCTTAAATCCCACACTGTCCACACCTGTGGTAGGAAGGCTCTAGATGAAGCTGATACCGGCACAACCCACTTAAATTAATGCAGTTTGCTTCAGAACTTCCTGACACAGTTCCTATCTTATCCATGCTTACTTGAGAACACCTCCACTGAAGGCTGTAGGACATACTCTTGGGAAAATATGCATCCCATGGAAGGATCAGCCCTGCCAAGCACATTTCAGACTGAATATCATTATGTGTCTTTGTAGCTATTAGAACCCAAGCACGCAATTTCCTCTGCTTCACATACTTCTATACCAGCACAGGCAAGCATTGCACAGTGTGAGCTTCTATGTATTTTTGCATACCTTGGGAAACGATCCTTGCACAGGTTGCAAAGGGTTAGCTGTACTTGCTTGTGATTGCAAAGACAGACAGACAGACAGACAGACAGACAGACAGACAGCTTAAAAATGGCAATCCTTTTGCCAAAAGCTTTCCTAGGCAGTGACATGGGTAAGAAGAGAGGAAGCCTCCTTAGAGCAGACCAGGTTCACCCAGCCCAGTTTGATGACGGCTGACTGGCGGCAGCTCTGTGGGGGTTGAAGCTCTGTTTTCCCTACCTGGAGATCCCGGGGCCTGAACTTGGGATGTTCTGCATGCGGGGCAGGTGATCTAGCACTCAGCCACGCTTCTTTCCTATGTGCAAATGCTGAAGTTTGGTAGAAAACAAAGCAACAACAAGCTGTATAAGTTGAATCATGATCATCTTATAAATTACAAAATTTTCTCTATAGAAATCTCAAGTACACCATAAAAGTACCTTATTTTGAGTGCCAATACCAAGATTATTGGTATGAAAAGAAGTGCTGATATATTCTGACATCGATGCATTGATTTCCAAAGATGCATTGATGCTGTGCGCTACTTCATCTTTCTTCATTCATTTCCATAACATCTTGAAGAGATCTTTCCATCTTTCAGGTGTTCTTCTCTGCTCCCTACAGGCCTCCTTACTCCGGAGTCCCTGTGCTTTACATCTCTGTAGCATAAATACCATTTCTTTCCTGAGCAGAATTGCCATGAGACCGCCTTGCATATTCTCTGAAGTACTTCTGAGTGGCTGCTTTTACTCAGTGACAGGAAGCTCTTGTCCCTGCCCTATCCCACCCCAGCCTCTGAAATCCCTTCTACGTAATTCTCAGCAGGGACCACTGGTGTGCTCACAAATTGGCATCCAGCATAGCTGGGACACCTGCACCATTGGGAATCTAGACTGTATCAAGCACCAATCCATGGACAGCTGCTCGGGCATCGAGGCTAATTCCTGGGCAAGGGTGCTGCATGCACTGTTGTCCAAGGAGGAGATCTTGAAATGCCCCTACACAGGAAGGTTGTGTGAAGAGTGCTGTAATGTGTAAAATGGCCCTCCAGCCTAGTATGACTTCCCTGAACAACTGAGCTTGTGAAATGATACTGACAGCTTTCAACAGCCAGTGCAGTGTTTTCTGGCACCCTGAGGGCACGTGGAGTCAGCTGGAGATCAGCCTCGCATGTTGTTGCTTCCACTGGCTTCCTGGGGATTCCTGGGGATGCCAAGTAGGTTCTGCCACCGATACTAATCCTTCCTCATATCCTTTGAGGTTGAGAAATGGCACTGACACCTATTATTAGTGCCAGCTGCTTGTAACTTTATTCCACATTTGTCATGAATGCATGTGTGGACAACTGTAGTGCTGGTTTCCCATCATCATATTCAGGCTGGGTAGCTTAGCTGCAGGACTGCTCTCCATGGTCTTGAATCCAGATCCACAGTCACTGTCCCAGCAGCTCCAGTTCTATGTGGGACACTGGGTTTGCCCTATTCCAGACTTATTTTAGCTGCCCCATAGCCCCACATCCCCTCACTTGGAAGATGATGGAATCTGTCATGGGAGAGGTCAGTCCAGGCACACAGAAATAGTTTCCACATGTTGCATGTTAGAGCAACCTCTTTTGAATATTGATACATGCACTTCTTACATCCTTACCTCACCTAAATGCCTGAACAGATCCAATGTGCATTCCTTCCCTCCCTCCCTCCCTCCCTCTCTGCCTCTCTTTCTCTTTCTTGCTTTTTCCTTCTGCTCTTTCTGCTGTTATTGTTGTTGCCATTTTTGTATGTAAACTGCCCAGTAGCTGAAGCTGGCTGAGTGTCCATACAACACGTATGCTCAATATGTATGCTCAATATGAATTTCAATTGCTAAATAATCTAAAAAGTGGAAGTAATCTTAATGATCAGGAATCACAATCCTAGGGTCAAGTAAAAGATACTAGACAGCCATTGGTTTTTGGAGACTCAGGGATGAGGTTGGAAAAGCCCTCCAACCTAGTACCGGGGTCTCTGAGTCTGAGCTCAGAGCACCTTCCCATGACCTCTCAGTCAGGAGGAAATGGCCACGCTGGCTGCACGCCTGCGGCCAGAATACTGCCCTCTGGGACCCAGCTCAGTGGGTATTCCAGAGAAGACATAAGCAGTGCCCTGATATGCAGCTTGGACCTGCTGCAAAGTGTCCATGGCATAACAGTTGGAGGGCTAAAGAGGACAGCTGCCCGTTTCTCGCCTCTCTGAGGATGATTTTCCAACCTCCAAGGAGCAACTAGAGGTCATCTCCGTGTCACGTGCAATGGCAGAGCCTGAAACTTGAGCAGATCCCTAATATTTTCTGAGCTCAAAGTGATGTCTATGACTCCAGATGGGTTTTTTGCTCCTTTCCATGGTCCCTGAGATGCTCACCCAAGGACCAAGGGATCGCTTTCTCCATTATCTATATTTATTCCAGCTCTTCAGCAACACATCAGATATTAACAGAATGTTTTTTTTTCCTTTTGCAATTATACTCAAGCTAATAACCTACATAGCAAGAGTAATTATTACAAGTAACTACAATTATTTACCAGTGTGCCAGAAGGATCATTGCTCTCACTTAGCCAAAACATTCAAAGACAGGATTGGATATAGTTACAATAAATAATAAATAAATATACAAGGGAAGCAGAAATTCCCTCCATCTGATCAAAAGCTAACTTCCACATTCTTTGTATCTTGGGACATATCCATTCATTATAACCTACATGTACTCATGCAGTGTTGCAATGCAGTGCCAGCAAGTGCCACTCGGCTTGGCACAGATTGTCTTTAACACCAGTGGCGTGAAAATAGCATCTGAGCAGAAGTTTGCAGAAACAGTTTTAAAGAGCCACACCTCATGTTAATGGATCAATCCAAACCCATTCCCAGCCGACCTCAGGGATAGTCTGTGAGGACCAAGATGTGGGCGGCTGACAGGGGCTGGCAGAATGCTGGGACCAGGGCACTGGTGAGAGGTGGGCTCCTTAGGTCCATGGGGCCAAAGGCTGGCAGCATGAGCAGTGGGTCAAGGTCAAGAACAGGACAGCAGGCAGTCCGACACAGTACGAGAGAGAGCACAATCCAGAAACAGTCCAGGATTGAATGCCAGGGGAGCAGTCACAAAAAGGTGGTCAAGGAAGGAGGCCGTGGGGCAGAGACAAACTGGAGCAGGGCAGGAGCAACTGGAGAGGGCTACAGCAAGGGAGGGAAGAGGAGTGAGGCACGGGGGTGCAGGGGCCAGAGCACAAGGGATGCTTGTCCTGCTGTGGCAGACAGCAGCCATGCAGGGAGGCCTCATGTTGGGGGCGAGGGCCCCAAGCTGCACTGCGTGATGGCCCCTGGAAGTGCCTGAGCCTGCAGGCATTTTCAGAGCAGCGAGGTCTTGGTCCTGACACAGCCATTCCTAAATTCCAAATTTTAGAATTACTGGTAGAAATTCAGTATAATTCCACAATACATGGCAGAATTTTACTGTGCGTATCATCTATTTCCTGGAACAAATTTTGATCTCTCCTCTCCTCTCCTCTCCTCTCCTCTCCTCTCCTCTCCTCTCTGCTCCCTTTCTTCTTTTCCATTAGTCTTCATCTTCCCCTTGTTTTGATGAAGATTTAAGCAATCAGAAGACAGGGAATTTTCTTCCATGCGGTATACCTCTCATCCTAGCTGCTCCATTTATATTGATGATAAAACACCTCTAAGACTCGGGAGTGCCTTTCCATGTTCATTGTGGACTAGTAAGAATATCAGTCCACATTAATCTCAGACAAGTGAAGCAGAAAAGCATCAGGAGAAATAGTTTCTTACTTTGGGGTTCCCATGGGCAGCCAGTTGCTGCTTGGTGACCCAAATGCTGGCCTGGATGCATTCCTGGTTTGATGCAGCCTAGATCTTCTGATGTTCTTATGCTCAACCCTTGGCAATCATAGAAATTTGTGCTCCGTTCTTTTGCCTTGGGGGACAATAGACAAGGTTAAATTCCTTGAGAACAAAATTTGGAACTGAGGTCAGTGGGTTGCAATGGTGTGGATTTCTTTTCTTTCTTCAATTGCATCAGTTTAGTAATACCATACAGCATCTACTAGTCCTGATGAATATATATGTTACCTGTGCTATCAGAGGCTTCTGAATATCAGTTGCTGCAGAACATGAGAAAGAAGATTTTGCAGCACACCTGTTCTGCTTGCGGGCTTCCTGTAGCCTTTTTCTTGGACAATTTGGAAACAGAATGCTGGACTAGCAAGGCCTGACTCAGTGCGGCTGATCAAGCCTTGCCGCTCTTATGTTCTAGATCATTTTGCCGCACACCTTTCCTTTAATAACACGAAGGGCATCCTTCACCTCCTTGTTTCTCAGGCTGTAAACCAAAGGGTTCAGCAACGGGTTGACAATCGTATAGAACACTGTGAGAATTTTCTCGCTCACATCTTGGGCAGCAGATCCCTGAGCAGACCTCCGCCGGAAATGCAGAATGAGAATTGACCCATGGAAGATGGAGACTACGGTCAGGTGTGAGGTGCAAGTGGAGAAGGCTTTGAGCCTGCCTGTGACTGAGCTGATCCTCATCACTATGTTGGTGAGAATACACGTATAAGAGACCACGACACTCAGGACGGTGACTATTTCTACCAGACCAGCTAAGAAAAAGATCAGGAGTTCATTGCTGTAGATATCAGAAGAAGAGATGGAAAGAAGCGCAGTGATGTCACAGAAGATATTATTGATCAGCCTGCACTCCGAGAATGATAGTCTGAAGGTGAAGGCCGTATGAACAAGTGAATGCAAAAGCCCAAGAACGTAGGACCCCACCACCAACAGCATGCAGGCCGCAGGGGACATGAGCACTGGGTAGAGCAGCGGCTTGCAGATGGCAACATAGCGGTCATAGGCCATTGCCGCCAGAAGGAAGCATTCAGTGCTCCCCATGCCTATATAGAAGTACATTTGCATTGCACAACCTATCAGGGAAATTGACTTTTTATCTTCTAAAAGGTTTGCTAATGTCTTGGGGGCAATTGTAGAAGAGCAGCACACATCCAGGAAAGAAAGGTTGCTGAGGAAGAAGTACATTGGGGTATCAAGCCGGGGACTGGCCTTTATTAAGGCAATCATCCCCAGATTCCCCACCAAAGTGCTCACATATACAGCTAGGAGTATTACAAAGAGGGTGTTCTGCAGAGCAGGGCTCTCTGTTAAACCTACAAATGCAAATTCCTTGACGGTTGCAGTGCTGTTCTCTTCACACATTTTGTATTTCTTCAGAACTGGCTGCAAAACATACAAGTAAAATATTGGTTAATCGTACTGTTTCTTTAAACTGCACTTCCTTAGGTATGGACATTTTAAATTGTTGCCAGCTGATGGGCAGTAGTAGTGTCCACGTAGCTTTAAAAGTGGGCTTGACAAATCATAGGCCAATAGATGACCATGATGCAAAGATGAGCAAAATGTAATGAAATTTCACCTAGGAGGGGAGGCTTGGAGGAAAGGAATGGTCCAGATCCTTGCCTCATCCCTCACCACTACATCCTTTCCTCTGGCCCCTTTCACTCCACCTTTCAATACCTCCAGTTTGGAAATCTCTCCCACATTCAGCCGGTCAGCAAATCATGATATTTCTCATTTTATAGAACTAAGAAGTATGACTTTTCCTCTTTGCCTCCTTGCTAAAGCTCTCATTAATGCACTGATTATTTCCCACCCTGGCCTTCCACGCTGTGTTTCAGTTGTCTCCCATCTGTTCAACACTTTGGTGCCATCATCTTTCATCTCTCTTCCCTTGTTGACTATGTGGCATGCCTCCTTAAGCAACCACACTGCCTTCCTGCCCATTTCTAGAGCCGACACAAATTTGTCATACTAAATTTGAAAGCCTTCCAGGGCCACAAGCTGTGTAACTTTGCACCTTCACCTTCTCATATGGTCCCGCTGCTGCCCTTTTTACTCCAGGCTACCACTTCTGGCCATTCAAAGATGCCCTCTTCCTTTATATTCCACCCCTGCTCAATCCATTCTTTTTAGGTAAGAAAATCCTTTTGGACATGAAACCACTTCTGTTTCTCTCATCCCCCTTTCAAAATTTGCTTTTTTTCTGAGGCCTTTGGTTGCCATCCAAGGCTGACCTTACATTTATATCTCTAAATGTAACCTCCACAGAGGCAATTTATCTCTGACTATCAGGGGCTGGGGACAAGGAACATGAACATTTTTGTGTTAAATGGTCAACATTAATATATGTAATCTGGAAATTCATAAGCCAAGGAGAAGAAAAATCCATCGAGCAACTGGCTAAAATGCTCCCCATCTTTAGAGAGAACTTCAGCAACCTCTTTAATCTGTTTTTAATTTTTCCTCATATTTATCAGAATATTTATAAATGTATGTTTGTTCTATAACACCCAATAGGTGAAGCTCTCTGGACAGTTCACAGTGATTAATAAAAACAGAGGGCATGAATAGGGCATTGCTTTTCAAGTTCACAAACCTGAAAAATAAATTTAATCGCTAAAAATATTGTAGTACATACAATCCTGTTAAAAATAGCTGACATAAGTGCCGCATCATGCCATTAAATACCCTGAAATGCCAGTTTCGGGAGAGGGCCATCTTGAACTGGCACCAAGAAGATGACGGAGTCAGCACTAGGCAGGCCTCAGCGGGAAGAGCATTTCATACCTATGAGCATCTTGAGCATCTTGGAGGTAAGAATGAGCTGCTATGGTCATTTACCTCAGTGGGGAGTTCCAGCAACACTCCGTCTCTCACACCCCTTCAGCACTCTTCCGTACATCAACATGTTTTCCCTACTCCAGGCCATTCTGTTCTCCATGCCCAGCTTTTCCAGAATTCCATGGATTGTTTCTGAGCTCTGATCTGCTTATTTCATAGCTCGCTGTTCAGGAACAGTATATGGGATTCCCTTCCATTTCCTTTCTGAAGCAGTTTCAGGTCTAAAGCGTTAGGATTTTTTCCTTAATGCCATCATGCAGCATTTGGTCCAAAGCTAAGCAAGGTCTGTGCGTTTCATCAGAAGAGTGCTGCCAATTCACATGGCAAACAATGCCACTTTTGGAGGTTAGCTTTTCACAAGCACATCCCTCAAAGTTCTGGGTCTCAGGAGGAATCCTCAACACTACTAATAATTCCTGGTAGATAGTAATACAAATATTCGTTTAATGGTGTGACCTTATGGGCAAAGTATGCAGCAATTGCCTATAATGAATTCCCAACAGCCAATTGTGCTAATGTCTAAGTTTGGTAGTAGACAATCCTTGTAGGCTCAATTCCATACCCACTTACTTTGGAGTAAGTCCAACTGAGCTCAATGGGATTTACTTCTGTGTAGATGAGGGAAAATGTGTTTGGTTCACATTTTAATGAAATGTACCTAAGTTCTCCTTGTTGAAACAATATATCAACTGGAATGCAGTTATTCTGGAATATTTGCACTTCTCCATATTTTGCAATGAAGTTTTTCTTGCCCAGATGTGCAGAAGGATCAAGCACTGTAATTTCAAATGTCTGTGTGGGAAACTAAATGGCCTGATAGGATCTGTCTTCTTCTAGGCTTTAGGTAAGCTGGTGGCAGTGGAGCCTATGTTGAAAATGAAGGAAAGGGAGTCCCGAGGAATCAGAACTCAGGCACACTGTAGCCCTATTCAGTCATTCTTTTTCATGTACCAATGAATGAAGAACGCTGCAGGAATATTGGGGTGCAGGTTGACTCATGTTGGGGAGATGATGTGGAGGGTAGATTTGTCAGGACTGTGCAGGCTGCTTGCCTCCTCCTATGTTCTGCTTGTTCAGAAGTGAACAAACCAAAAGTTACCCCCCGAGCCCTCACCCCATACAGCTCAATGATTTCTCCTCCAAGAGAAGCCATACACCTGTGTACTGCTACTCCGCAGTAATATTGCTCATCACTCATGAAGTGGGAAGCACATTGAACTTTATTAACCTGCAATATAAAGAAAATACATTTTCCCATTTTGAAGACTACAATCCTCTGAACTAGATGTCATCTGCTGCCAACTTTAAATGCCACAGAATGCTTGACTGTACATTAATTCTGATATTGGTGTCATTTTCTCCATACATTCTTCTCTCTCTCTCTTTCTCTCTCTCTCATTGTACAAAGTATTATTCATGGAGTTCTCTTTTACCCATAGAATGATCACTTTTGTCCATTTTTACAAAAATCGAATCTCTCTCTCTCTCTCACACACACACACACACAAAAGAATGCAAAATAGCACACATGGAGCTCCTCATTGATTTTTGATACAGAAGCAAACATCCTAGTTATTACTGTATACATGCTGATGAATTCTTTTAAGGAGGTCCCTCAAAGCATCCTTCACATCTCGGTTCCTCAGGCTATATATTAGTGGGTTCAGCAAAGGGATCACCATGGTATAGAACACAGCAAGGATTTTGTCGGTATCCAAGGAGTAGTTCGAAGTGGGTCGCAAATACATGAACAGGATTGTTCCATGGTAAATGGTGACACCTGTAAAATGGGAGCCACAGGTCAAAAAGGCTTTGCGCCTCCCATGGGCTGAGCGGATTCTCAGGATGGTAAGAAGAATGTATGAGTAAGAGACCACAATGATCAAAATTGTGATGATCTCAATGACTCCCACAAGGCTAAATAAAAGAATCTCACTAACATTTGTGCTGGAACAGGAGATGGATAACAGTGGTGTGATGTCGCAGTAGAAATGATTGATCTCCGCAGACCCACAGAAGGACAGCCTGAATGTGAAGACTGTGTGAACAAGAGAATGGAGGAAGCCAAGTATGTATGACCCAGCCACCAAAGGGATACAAACTCTAGAAGGCAAGAATATGGGGTATAACAGTGGGTTGCAGATGGCCACATAGCGGTCATAGGCCATCACAGCCAGGAGGCAACACTCTGTGGTCCCCAGAGCTATGAAAAAGTACATCTGTGCTGCACATCCAGCCACTGAAATTGCCTTTTTTTCTGCAATGGAGTTGATGAGTGTCTGGGGGGCCACCACAGAGGAATAGCAGATGTCCAAAAATGATAAGTTGCTGAGGAAGAAATACATTGGATTGTGGAGCCGGGAACTCACCCAGATTAATATAATCATTGCAATGTTCGCTATGCAGCTGCTGATGTAGATGACAAGCAACACCGCAAAGACCATAGGCTGTAGCAGAGGGTTGTCTGTTAATCCCACAAAAATGAACTCGGTGATTGGAGTACTTTGATTTTCCTCAGACTTTTCCTCCATTAGTGCAGTGCCTGCAGAGGACAGAGGACACTGAGAAGAGCGGAGGGCTCTATTACCATGGCAGAGGTCAGAGATTGCTTTTCCTCATTTCCAGTGGAAAGCTGGAAGTTCTGACACTGCGCATCAAACCAGTAGAATCTCTTCCCCCAGCAAAGATGACCTTTTCTGATAGATGAAGTCACATTTGGTTTTCTTTGAACTAAGCTGCATCTCAGTTCAAGTTTCAAATTATTGCTTGTAAGCACATGGAAACATTAACTGTAACGTCCGTGGTATAAATCAATATAATACTAAATGGTTTGCAATTCTCCCTCTTAGGATATAAAACACATGAGTTAATTGAATAGAGATTGATTTTGAAGGGCAAGGTTGAACCATTTTTTTAAAAGACATGTCTGTAAACAAAACAAAACCAGATCTCTAGATATTCGCTGTCCTTTATAAGCAGGATATGTGCTTATTTCTGGCCAGCCCCCCTCATACAGATTTCTAGACTTAGTATCACCTACACGAAAACCAGGTCCCTTCTCAGCCCTCCCACATGCCAAGCAGGACAAAGTACTATGCATCCATTTTACAATGCCACCCTACGCCTGTTGGCACACTTACAAGCCCCACTGAGTTCAGTGAGCCTTACTTTCAAGTATGTCTCTACAGAACTGCAGAAACCAGAATCAAACAGAAAGGTCACATTCTCTGCCCTGTGTTCACTGAACAATCATTAGATCATTCGAAGACCCAAGTATTACTTCTGCTAGAGAATCTAGAGAAGTAATACCTTTGTGGAAAACCATGTCCTCCACATTAGTCCCTAAACCCTTTCTCACTAATCAATCATCATTATTGTATTTCCATGTTCCTTGCATTCATTATGTGAAGAGATATTGGCTTGTCCAAGGCCTTCCCATATATTTTATGGATAGGCAGTGCTTTGAACATGGATTGCCCTTTTCCAAACCTGATGCATCAGTGGTGATTGCAGTAGGCAGCTAGCTCACTGGAGGCAGTGAAAGAATTGCCACCCGCTCCCACCCTTCCAGCAGGACGGAGCAGGCTCTCAGCGGGGAGCCCCCTGTCCATCAAGATGCACTCTGAAACCAAACGAAGTATCCCAGGAAGGCATTCTAATAATTCTATGTGATGCTTAGTGGCAGATTTTCATTCCAAACTTCCAAAAGTCGGCTCTGTTACCTCTTCTATTAACATTGCATTAGGCAATCTTACTTAGATCTTGGAGATGCTAATCTCAGGCATCCTATCTACCTCAGGGATCCCTCATGTATGAGATAATTCTGCATAGTGCTCCTGCATTGATATGAGAAAGCATATACATACACTGCTGTTGACAACTGCCAGAAAAGCCAAAATGCAGTGGTATGGGCTGGGTTGGACTCATAAGTTCTACAGGTCATAGGGTTATAGGTTATACAGGCTAAATACACTGTCAGCTATGTCTCTCCTATTCCTACATTCATATTTGCCCTAAAACTGGACTTGCACGTTTTTCGAATCATCTGTGCGTCTTACCTATGGAACAGAATGCAGAGGATTCTGTGCAGTTCCCATTTCAGCCCATGGTTACCACAGGCTTTATTTGTTCTGAATCCTACTGGGACAGAGCCTCCAAGGCTTCCCAGAGATCCCGCACTGCGCTTAAGAAAAGCCGACATTAATCCTAATTAATGAGGACATGGTTTGTATCTATAGTGGCTATCTAGACAGTGGAGACAGTCTCCGTGGTCATGTGGCCAGCATGACTAAACACTGAAGTGCACGGAACGCTGTTACCTGCCCACTGAAGTGGTACCTTTTCATCTACTTGCACTTGCATGCTTTCGAACTGCAAGGTTGGCAGGAGCTGGGACGGTGCACGGGAGCTCACCCCGTGTGCAGATTCGAACTGGCGACCTTTCGATCAACCAGCCCAGCAGCACAGCGGTTTAAACCACTGCGCCACCTGCAGTCCTTAGTCTACCCATCCTGTATTGGGCCGTTAATATAATACTGTGGCTATTACAGTTTTGTGATTGCTGTCTTTGCTGACATGCTGAGTAATATTGTCAGAAGTCATGAGACCCTCACAAATTAATCAGTATGTTGAAGAGCATGTGTGCTTTGGCTGGGAGACAGGGTTGGGCTTTTTTGTAGTGGGTTGGGATGTCACCGGCCTTTGTGATTCCCTGGCTCTGAACCCAGAGCTGCACAGCACAAAATGCTTGGCTGGATTACAGGTCAAGAGATGTTCCTGCCACAAGTTGTTCTCCAGCTCAGAATGCAAAATGAAGTTCTGTGCATGCACAGACAGCATTTTGCCAGACAAGCACAGCTGCGTTCTGGAAGTTCATGGGTGGAAAGGAAGCACGACAGAGTCGCTTTGGCAATGCTCTTCCTTCACTTGTGCTATTGCCCTCCACTTTTCTCAAGTGGCAGCACGAATGCATGATAGACACAATTCCACAAGCCATTGTTAGCCCAGCTGTGTTCAGACCACACAATAATACTTTATCTTGTTGTAAACCACCCAGAGAGCTTTGGCTACAGGCAGTAGAGAAATGAAATAAATCATCAGCCATCTTCCACATATCATCCGGGACAACCAGCACTCAATCCTTGCTTGTGGGTTATCAGATCATCTGAACCAGCCATTCTGAACCTTGACACCAGCACCACATTGCACATTTTGAAGCTGTGCAGGCGGAATAGTTATCTGCACCTCCCGAACAACTTAATGCTAGCAGTGATACAAAAGGGATATGACCTCTATAGGGTAAAAGCTCTTGTGAGTCTGTGCATGACTGTCTATCGGAATTTCAGATCACTGTGATAGCCTGGCCACACTTTTGTAATCAATGTGCCATTTTAATAACCCCCGTGAAATAGGAATGCTCTGGTTTAAACCGCAATTGCCTTTTGCGTGCATGAAAAGGAGGATGCCCACAAATACAGCTGCTCCGAGTCCATTCATTAGGAACCACATTCTGCAACAACTAACAGTGGCTGACAGATTTATTACAACAGTGATCAAGGACACTGCAGATTTTCAGCCTGCTTCCTTTACTGCTCTTTCCTTTGTCTCAGTGGTTCCAGTGTTCCAGTTCACCATAACAATGTCTTCTTGATCAGTCTTTGGAGGGCATCTTTCACTTCCTTGTTCCTCCAAGTGTAGATCAGGGGGTTCAGCACAGGGATCAATACTGTGTAGAACATGGATGCCACTTTGTCCTGATCCAGTGCGTACATGGAGCTAGGTCGTAGGTACATGAAGAAAATGGTCCCATAGAACATGATGACAACAGTTATGTGGGAGCTACAGGTGGAAAAGGTTTTGTACCTGCTCTCAGCCGATCGTATCTTCAGGACCGTGATCAGTATGCAGGAATAGGAGACACTAACGGTCACTGTGGTGGTTAGACAATTTACACTAACCAGTGTGTATATCACCAACTCATAAATGTGGGTGTCAGAGGAAGACAGTTGGAGAAGTGGAGGAATATCACAGAAGTAATGATTGATTTTATTTGATCTGCAGAAAGATAAGCTAAATGTGAACACAGTATGTGTAACAGAATGGAACAGGCCAACTGCATATGAGCAAGCTACAAGCCAAATACACTGTTTGCCAGACATGATGACTGAGTAAAGTAGGGGATTGCAAACGGCCACATAACGATCATAAGCCATTACAGCCAGCAGTAGGCACTCAGTAATCCCAAATATGACAAATGAAAACATTTGGATAGCACAACTGAAAAACCCAATGCTCTTTCTCCCTGACAGGAGATCTGCCAACATTTTGGGGGTTATGGCTGAAGAATAACAGATATCCACAAAAGCCAAATGGCTAAGGAAAAAATACATGGGCGTGTGTAGTTGTGAGTCAGTCTTGATGAGTAAAATCATGCCCAAATTTTCCACTAAAGTGAAAACATAGACATTTAGAAACAGAATGAAGAGTGGCCATTTTAGTTCTGTTTGATTTGTGAGGCCAAGAAAAATGAATTCCGTTTCTGTGGTACAATTCCACTGGGATATTTTCTCCATTAGGAGTTACCTGTTTGGAATAAGAAACAGCAATTATACATTGGCAAAGTTACTATTACCCGTTCTGTGCATTTATATTTAGGACAAATGGTCAACATCAAATATTCCACCTAATCTTCCCATTTGCAAGCAAATAAAGCAAGTGGCCATCTCAGCAAGTGAATATTTTTAGAGATTTTGTTGGTTCCAATCTTGCATAGAAAACATTTGAAAATAGGAGATGGAAAGAATTAAGAGAAAGAGGAAATCTGAACATCTACAAGCCTGCAACTGGGGTCAAGTTTTTTTTTAAAGAAAGGTTTAGTGTAGGATGGGGGGAAAAAATAAAAAGTTTAAAAATAAACTTTTATGGGAAATGCCCATTTCTTATAGAAACCACTTTTTCTGTGTTACATGTTTACCATCAGGAAATTATAAGGTACAGACATTTATTAGTGTAACCTACCCTGCTTCTTTCATGAACTCTGTTTGTTCCACAACTTTGCTATTTGTATAAATTATTTTCCTCCTAGTTACCTGTATTGCAAAAACAAAATGAAATAACAGATTACCAAAAAAAAAGACACCCCACACAAAGTTAAAACTCCCCACTTCTTCCTTGTCAAGTACATAGCTATTCATGCACTGAGAGGCAGCGAGCCCTGGCAGTTAGAGCTCCAGGCAGGGACTCGAGATCTGTGTTCTAGGGCCCCCTCTCAGCCATGAACTCCTTGGGTGACTCTTGCCCAGGACTCCGGGGGATGGTGGAGGACAGGAGGGCCTGGAGGAATGTTGTCCATGGGGTCGCGATGGGTCGGACTCGACTTAGCGACTAACAACAACAACAACAACCTATTTCATGGGGGTGGGTTAGGTAAGGATAAACTGGAGAGGAGGAACATTATGAAAATCACTTTGGGTTCTCTGAAGAAAAAGGTAGATAGCAATACAATACATAATTAAATTAAATTACTATTGCCAGCCATGTCTTTTTCTCCCACTCCTCACCTCACAGTTTCTGATTAATCCTATATTACTCTCTTCTTCTGGCTGACTCTCCCACCTTTTTTTCAACTCACCCCTCAAGACTCTGCTTTCCTGGGTCATCTTTGCTTATCTGCTCCATCATGAGCTCACTTTCTCCATCTGAAAGTCAGTTCCTGAAACCTCTCCCCCTCCCTGACCTACCTAATGCAGAACGCCAGCCTCCAGGCATCTATTTTCAGCCCCAGCTAATTGTTGGCTCTAGTAACTATGTATGATACAACATTCTTGCCACTTAAAGGGGATACCTAGAATTGGTTAGGAAAAAGTTTACCTGTGAGATGAAGCATCAATATGTCATACATGTTTGTTTGATATTCAGAGCAGCTACCCCTGTAGCATTTATTCATATTCTAGTCACCCCTGGGGCTTTCTCCCTTAAGCTTTATTTATACTGTTTGAGTATGATATTGAAGATGACTGGGGTTCTTCCTTTCTTTCTCTGCTTCTTTCCTGTCTGATCTTCAGGGAAATTTGCATCAACCCTTTTGACTAGTTTCCAAAGCATCTTTTCCTTTGTTAAATAGACAAACAATCTAAAAACCACTGAAGGGCTTAATTGACATTATTATGGAGAATACTACTCAAAATTGGATTTGCCTTAAGTGAGGATTGCTTCCATAAATTTGCTGAGTTTCTAATACAGCTGAGTATCAGATGAACTATCCCTTTGTACACATGTTTCCTATAATAGCCACTAGAGAATTAATTCAGTTATTTATTTGACTTCTACATGACTTAAAAGATTATTCTTTCCGGGTGGCTCACAATAGTACCATTGCTAACTTACAGAACTCTCTAGAACCTGTTTTGCAATAGATGGGTCACAATGAAGTCAGCATTTCAAAGCCTTGGTAAACATCTAAGATCATATTTGAGGTTCCGTGGCCCACGCGTCACCTGAGTTTGCAGTGTCTGTACAGACTGTATGGAGTTGGCCTGGGAATCTGGTACCCATTCATTGTCAGTAGGTTCTGTAAATACAAGCACAGCCTACTGTTTAAGGGACTAGAAATACAGGAGTTGTAATCATGGAGGTTCAGAACAGTTAAAGCAATATTCAAGGATAGCAAAGAAGATGTGGTCCAGAAGGTAGACCTATATTTGGTTGGCAGTGCTTGCTTTTTGACTTTGTAAGTTTCCTCTTGCAAGAGCTTGGGATCCATTCATTAGCACAGCTGGGACTGTGTGATGCTGAGAGTGAGCGCTGCAAATGGATTAGGCAGCACCAGCAGAGATATCGGGGAAGAGCAGGGTGGTAAGTCCTGGCCAAGCATTCTGGGATCACTCAGGATAAGGGATGAGGGGGCTGGCTTGTTGTTATGCCATTGATATTCAACTGAAGCAGTCTAGTTTAGACCGTCAGCCAGTCTATGTTGCATGCAGTCAGCTTGCCTTCCAGAAATTCTGAAAAGATTATCCATTTATGCATTATCAAAGATGTGAAAAAGACAAAAGGGACACCCATTTGCATAAATTTTCCATAAGATAATATATATGGATTCTTGATTTATTTGCTATACATTTATGCCACCCAACAATCAAGTACTCTGAGCAATGTCATACATTAAGTGCCAATTTAGGGATCTGCAAATTTAGAAAGAATTGCTATAACTTAAATACAACTACAATATGCCTAATCTAACTTAGCCTAACCATAGTAATGAAGACTGTGATATCCTGGGGTTTGTTCCCTGTGCTGTCTAGATGCTGTTGATTGACTACTTCAAGGTCCCTATTTTTTAACCTCACCCTACATTGTGGGGTGACTTTAGTACCCCAGGTGCACATTCTGTGCTGTAATTTTCATATGAGTGGTCCAAATAACTTATTCTTTTATGACATTGTTCAAAAGTGTCTGGTTTAAAATGTCCCCACATTTCAGCTTTCTATGTTTTACAGATTTTTAATAATAGAAAAACATCTGGGGTGACAAAGTCACCCAGGAAGCTTCAGAGGAATAGCTGGGAATGATGACTTTGTGACCCCAAACAAAGGTCCTGAAAAACGGCACAAACCAAGGCTGAGTTTAGATCATATTGACCATATTCTAAAGCTAAGATTCTAAACTAAAACCTTCAGAAAACAGAACGAAACTGAGTGGCGGGAAAGCTGTGCCATGATTTTTTTAAGTTAGTAGGACAAAACTTTGTTATGCAGTGAAAAGTAAATAGGCCTGCTATTGTTATGCAGGTTTTCTGCATTTCCATATGCTTGGGAAGAATGAAAACATAAAGCACCTATGCTTGATGGTAGCTGAAAGCCATTCTTATGCTGATTGCAAGCCACTGAGGGAAAATTCCAGCCAGAACAAAGGTGGTGTTCTTTTTCGGAGTTTGCATGTTATGGCCTCAAGCATTTTCTTCTGTTCATACAGCCATCCCACAGGCAACACGTGTTTGGGGGTGGATATGAAAGGGGGTACGTTTTATCTTTAAACTGGACTAGGACTGGAAAGTCCTCCAATATAGGGTGCCAGCAGGCAGAGGCTTGTTCTTTGTAAAGCAGGGAACAGCCATCCTAAGGCACAGACGAATCAAGGCTGCAGGGCGAGAGATTTCCTGTTGGGAACAGCAGATGATATGTAGGAAGAGGCCAGAAGCATACAAGAGCAGTACTAGGTGTTATTGAACCAAAGAACACAATAGCCAATAGCCTTAGTTTTCTTTCAATGCATACATTGCCCACAAAGCTTCAGTAAGTTTAATTATCCATTTTGTTTTAGATCTTTACAAGGTGAATAAAATGATGGCCTTTAACCTAACATTGTTGTCATTTATCTTTAAATGACAAAAATGTTAGGTGGTTTGATCCTGGCATGTAGCCATTGCTGGAAAGTTAGTACCATGTAAAGATCCACTTAAAGTTGGTACCACTTTAAGTACCACTTAAAGATCTTGTATTTCATGTGCTCATGAAAGTAAGATCTAATACTCAGAAAACTAGAATGTCAGGAAGAAGTCCAGAATTTGTCCTGAGAGTTGAGTCATCTATGTGTCAAGATGAGTGTGTGTGTCTGTGTGTATGCACACAGCATGTAAACATTTGACAAGAGACTTGAGTTGAAGCAACAGACGCACAATGCAATTCTGCTGATTGTGAAGCTCCTCATTCATGGAGAACATTATAGCAGATAAATAAAGTCTTTAGAATTACAAAGTCTTCTCAAACAGTCTCCCAAAGGTTCTCCTCATGTCCTTGTTCCTCAAACTGTAGATGAGGGGGTTCAACATGGGAATCACCACTGTGTAGAACAGGGAAGCTACTTTGTCTTGTTCCAATGTATAGTTGGAGTCTGGCCGCAAATACATATAGAATATGGTTCCACAAAATAAGCTTACGGCCATCAGGTGAGAAGAACAGGTAGAGAAAGCTTTGCACTTGCTCTCAGTGGAGCGAATCTTCAGGATGGTGGCCAGGACACAGGTATATGAAATTAGAATGGCCATCGTCGTACTGACAAAGTTTATACTGACTTGTGCACGTATCACTGTCTCATTGGTGTGAATGTCAGAGCAAGAGAGTTCTAACAGAGGGGGGATGTTGCAGTAAAAATGATTGATCACATTTGGCCCACAAAAGGATAAAGTAAAGATGCACCCAATATATAGAACGGAATACCAAATGCTTAGGACATAGGAACCAGCTACACAGCTTCCCTGACATTACGGCAGAGTAATACAGAGGGTTGCAGATGGCCACGTATCGGTCATACGCCATCACTGCCAGTAAGAGGCATTCTGTGCTCCCACATATCACGCAAAAGAACGTTGGAGTTGCACAGCCGAAGAATCCAATGCGTTTCTTTTCTGCAAGGCTATCCACCAACATTTTTGGTGTAACAGCTGAGGAATAAGCGGCATCCACAAAAGCCAGATTTCATAGAAAGAAAAACATGGGAGTCTGCAGCTGTGCATCTATCCCGATTAGAAGAACAACCCCCAGATTCCCTGCCATGGTAACAGTATAGACAACGAGAAACAGCACAAATAGAGGCAGTTTTAGTTCAGTCTTGCTTGCGAGTCCCAAGAAAACAAACCCAGTCACTCTGGTGTGATTGAACAGAGATGTTTCCATCAACCTGATTGTCCCCTTAGGAAAGAAAAACAGAAACAGATTGCATAAAGAACTTAAACATGCTTGAAAGTGTTGGCAGAATCCTATAACCAAGCCACAGGAATGCAGTCCTGCCCACTGTTGCTCTCCAATATAACAACTCCTACCTGCCACATTTAGGCTGTTACAGATATAGAACAAATGTCTAAGGAGCAGAAGATGCTTAAGCAAGCAGGAGGACAGTGGTGCACAGACTGTGTGGGTTAGGAAGTGAAATGTGCCTTCGGTCCTTTAGTAGCAGTTCACTGGATTCAAACTAGGAAATTTATATGACTGAGAAAAGGATATTCTTCTGACTAATGTTCTGTTTGAGGAACTGTGTGCCAAACTAGAAACATATAATTAGGAAACATCGGCTGCAGAAAAGCTTCTTCTCCAAGTAGCTGTTTTCACCTTCTTGTCATCATCTGTCTGCAACCTGCCTTTCCTCTGAAACACTCAAGGTGTCAACCATTCTTTTCATTGCATGTGAGATAATGGATGGGTTGAGTCATGAGATACTATTCTCAGAGATACAATTTCAGTTCTACTTATTCTCATCTCTCTTTTTCTTTTAGACCTTGTTCCACAGTATTCCAACATCTTCAGTGCGTATATTCTGCTTTCCTACTAAAAAAATGCTCAACTGTCAGCTTGTGGAGTCTTCCAGCATTAGTGAGCTATATGCCTCTCTGTGCTATAATCCTAGGAGGAGAATTCTATGTTATCTCATTCAGAGAAGATATTAAAGCGCACGCAATCAGCCTTGGGCCCCTGGGGCCTGAGCCCTGGATCTGTTTTCTAGAGCCCTGGATTTGTACTAACTGAGGCAGCACAGCAAAACAGGGAGAGGGCTCCCAGTGGGACGAGATGGACTCTGGCTGGTTGGATGCTCTGTCACACTGTGCAGAGTGATGGACCAATGTCACAGCTGCATCTTCCTCTTCTTTCCCCCATGCGTCTGTGCAGGCTGCCGTGCTCAGTGTTTGCTGTTCCTCTCTCTTTCCAGTTGCCCTGCAGAAGAGGCAGAAGCTGGTGGCTGGTGGCAAAGGAGAGACCTGAACGACACTCTTGCCTAATCACAGAGGCCAATCTGCCAAGAGAGGAAGGCTTCATGCAGGGGGCCAATGATGGGCAAGGTGCTGTCTCTTCCACTGCATAACTCCTGCCCAGTTTGCATCAGGCAGGGAAGGAAGGAAGGATTCTGAGGAAAGAGCAGCACGCAGCATATATGCGCACAACTCACTCAAACATGCACTGCCACTAGTCTGGAAACTGCATGGGGTGTGACTAGTGCGAGGATGGGGCGTGAGCCAGTTGTGCTGCCTGCCTGTTGGGCTCTTCCAAAGTCCAGCAATGGCTGCTGCTGTCTCTACGCCCCTTTCTCAAGGTGCTGCCCTGGTTGGAGAGCCAGGGCACAGCTTGGCGAGGGCTTCGCATGTCCAGTACCTGCTGCCTGTTCCATCCTTCTCCTGAAGCAGCAGGAGTTCTCCAGCCTCCTCCTTCAGCTTTCCCCCATTTCGCTCCAAAGGGTCCTCTTTGCTTTTGTGCCTCTATGTCTGCCCTGCTGGGAAGCCAGGATTTCCTTGCTTCTAATTAATTGTTCCATCCCTTTCCTCTGATCGAAGAGGATCTGGGATGCACAGCAAAGCCAAACCACATGGGGCAGAAAGTGAAGCTGGGCTGCAGTTCTGGGCAGGTGAAACCCAGTGCATATTTATGGGGCAGTTACTTGATTACAGTGGGACTCACCTCTGAGTACACTGGCAGGTGATCCCTGGGCCTCATAGCTTGGCATCACAGTGGGAGGCTCTAGGTGGGAATAGGCACCACTGAGCACAGTGCAGAAGAAGGGAGAGTGGGTTGAGAAGAACTGAGCTTGAAAGAATGGGGATGAGCATGCATATGGACAGAAAGAAAGAAAAGAGGCCGATGCTTGAAAGGCACCCAAGCTTAGTGGTGGCCTGGCAGTGGTGCATTTATGTTCATAGCCGAGCAGCATGTCATTGATAGAAAAGGGCTTGTGTTGCTCTCGGTTACAGTGACATTCTCCCTGGAAAGATTCCCAGGCTTCCAATCAATGCACAAGTAAAGCTGAGGCACTGTTCAGCCCTTCCTCTAACCAAGGCCACCCCATCTAGATCCCTTCTCTACTTCTCATCTCAAAGCAGTGAAGATGCCCCAAAGAAAAGACCCCCTCCCCGCTTCTACATTATTGAGGATCATTATTATCAGTGCCATACCAAAACAGCACCTGTGGTGTGGCACATAGGATGTCTCTGAAGGATGCTATGCAGGTATTCGTATTGTATTTATAGAGCTGATACTTCCTCTGGGACTTTCTCCCTTAATGTTCTCATGTTCTTGCTACTCATATTACTGTGAAGCAATAAGTCAAAGAAGGCAGGCATCCATAAACAGTCCTATTGCCATACATTTCCCCTTCATTGATCACTGCCTTGTTGTGGCAAAGGGGCTTGTGTAGCTCAATGAAGCTATGAGCTATGCTGTGCAGGGCCACCCAAGACAGACAGGTCATAGCAGAGAGCTCTGACAAAATGTGATCCACCGGAGAAGGAAATGGCAACCCACTCCAGTATCTTTGCTATGAAAACCTCATGGATAGTACCAAAGGCAAAAAGATATGATGTCGGAAGATGAGCCCCGCAGGTCAGAAGGTGTCCAAAATAGGGAAGAACAGAGGGCTAGTACTAGTAGCGCCACAAAGAATGAAGTGACTGGGTCAAAGCCGAAAGGATACTCAGTTGCAGATGTATCTGGTGGTGAAAGGAGAGTCCAATGCTGTAAAGATCTATACTCCATAGGAACCTGGAATGTAAGATCCATGAATCAAGGCAAGCTGGATGTGGTCAAACAAGAGATGACAAGACTGAACATCGACATCTTAGGAATCAGTGAATTAAAATGGACAGGAATGGGTGAATTTAATTCAGATGACCGTCAGGTATACTACTGCGGGCAAGAATCCCCCAGAAGAAATGGAGTAGCCTTCATAATCAATAAAAGAGTAGGAAAAACAATCTCCAAAATAACAGAATGATCTCAGTTTGAATCCAAGGCAAACCATTCAAGTCCAAGTCTATGCCCCAACCACTGGTGCTGAAGAGGCTGAAGTTGACCAGTTCTATGAAGGCCTACAACACCTTCTAGATTTAACACCAAAAAATGATGTCCTTATCATCATGGAGTATTAGAATGCTAAAGTAGGAAGCCAAAAGATAATTGGAATAACAGGCAAGTTTGGCCTTGGAATACAAAATGAAGCAGGGAACAGGCTGGCAAAATTTTGTCAAGAGAACACGCTGGTCATAGCAAACACTCTTTTCCAACAACCGAAGAGACGTCTCTACACATGGACATCACCAGATGGTCAACACAGAAATCAGATTGACTATGTGCTCTGCAGCCAAAGATGGAGAAGCTCTATACAGTCAGTAAAAACAAGAGCAGGAGCTGACTGTGGCTCAGATCATGAGCTTCTTCTTGCAAAATTTAGACTTAAATTGAAGAAAGTAGGGAAAAGCAGTAGGTAACTCAGGTATAACCTAAATCATATCCCTGATGAATATACAGTAGAGGTGACAAATAGATTTAAGGAATTAGATCTGATAGGCAGAGTGCCTAAAGAACTATGGATGGAGGTTCGCAACATTGTACAAGAGGCAGCAACTAAAACCATCCCAAAGAAAAAGAAATGCAAGAAAGCAAAATGGCTGTCTGAGGAAGCTTTACAAATAGCTGAGGAAAGAAGGGAAGCGAAAGGCAAGGGAGAAAGAGAAAGATACACCCAATAGGAGAGCCAGTGTGATGTAGTGGTTAAGAGCATGGGACTGGGACTCAGGCGATCTGGGTTCTAGTTCCCGCTCAGCCATGGAGCCAACTGGGTGACTCTGGGCCAGTCACAGACTCTCAGCCCAACCTACCTCACAGGGTTGTTGTTGTGGGGATAAGATGGAGGAGGAGATGTAAGCTGCCTTGAGCCCTTTGCAGGAAAAAGGCAGGATATAAATTGAAAAATAAATAAATAAATAAATAAAATGCAGAATTCCGGAGAATAGCTAGAAGAGATACGAATGCCTTCTTCAATGAACAGTGCAAAGAAATAGAAGAAAACAATAGAATAGGGAGGACCAAAGACCTCTTCAAGAAAATTGGAGATATGAAGGGAATGTTTCATGCAAAGATGGGCATGATAAAGGACCAAAATGGCAGGGATCTAACAGAGGCAGAGGAGATTAAGAAGAGGTGGCAAGATTACACAGAAGAACTATACAAGGAAGAGCTTAACGTCCCTGATAACCATGATGGGGTGGTCACTGACCTCGAGCCAGACATCCTGGAATGTGAAGTCAAATGGGCCTTAGGAAGTCTGAGCAACAACAAAGCTAGTGGAGGTGACAGTATTCCAGCTGAGCTATTCAAAATTCTAAAAGACAATGCAGTCAAAGTGCGACACTCAATATGCCAGCAAATTTGGAAAACTCAGCAGTGGCCACAGGATTGGAAAAGGTCAGTTTAATTAAACATCCCAATTCCTAAGAAGAGCAATGCCAAATAATGTTCAAACTACTGCACCATTGCACTCATTTCACATGCTAGCAAAGTTATGCTCAAAACCCTACAAGCTAGACTCAAGCAGTATGTGGACTGAGAACTACCAAAACTACAGGCTGGATTTCAAAGGGGGAGAGGAACTAGAGATCAAATTGCCAACATACGCTGGATCATGGAGAAAGCTAGGGAGTTCCAGAAAAACATCTGCTTCTGCTTCATTGACTATGCTAAAGCCTTTGATTGTGTGGATCACAACAAATTGTGGCAAGTTCTTAAAGAGATGGGAGTACCAGACCATCTTATTTGTCTCTTGAGAAACCTATATGCAGGTCAAGAAGCAACAGTGAGAACTGGACACGGAACCACTGATTGGTTCAAAATTGAGAAAGGAGTTCAGCAAGGCTGTACACTGTCACCCTGCCTATTTAACTTATATGCAGAGCACATCATGGGAAAGGCGGGACTAGATGAATCACAAGTTGGAATTAAGATTGCTGGGAGAAATATCAACAACCTCAGATATGCAGATGATACCACTCTCTTGGCAGAAAGTGAAGAGGAACTAAAGAGCCTCTTGATGCGGGTGGAGGAGGAGAGCACAAAAGTTGGCTTGAAAGTCAACATTAAGAAAACTAAGATCATGGCATCCGGTCCTCTCACTTCCTGGCAAATAGATGGGGAGGAAATGGAGGTAGTGACAGATTTATTTTTCCTGGTCTCCAAGAGCACTGCAGATGGGTACTGTAACCAAGATATTAGAAGACGTTTGCTCCTTGGGAGGAAAGCTATGGCAAATCTAGACAGCATACTTAAAAGCAGAGACATCACCCTGCCAACAAAAGTGTGTATAGTCAAGGCTATGGTTTTCCCAGTTGCAATGTATGGCTGTGAAAGCTGGACCATAAGGAAGGCTGAGCACCAAAGGATTGAGGCCTTTGAATTGTGGTGCTGGAGAAGACTCCTGCCAATCCCTTGGACCGCAAGCCGATCAAACCGGTCAGTCCTAGAGGAGATCAACCCTGACTGCTCTTTAGAAGGCCAGATCCTGAAGATGAAACTCAAATACTTTGGCCACCTAATGAGAAGGAAGGACTCATTGGAAAAGAGCCTGATGCTTGGAACGATTGAAGGCAAAAGGAGGGGACGGCAGAGGTTGAGGTGGCTGGATGGGGTCACTGGGGAGGTCGGTGTGGGTTTGGGTGGACTCTGGGGGATGGTGGAGGACAGGAAGGCCTGGAGGAATGTTGTCCATGGGGTCTCAATGGGTCAGACACGAGTTCACAACTAAGAACAACAACAAACCATGCATTTAGAACAGGGTGGGGGAAGCTTGAGCCCGGATGTCAGATGCAGCCCTCAGGGGCTTCCCAACTGCATCTCAACGTCCCCTCTGAGCTTTGCCCCCATGCAGCAATCGGGCTGGGGAAAACGCCTTCCAGAGGAGCCTAACCGCAGCATGGGATGAGTGGCATGAGGGATGCTCTGGTTGTTAGAAAAATAGTGAAAAAACATTCACCCCTCCCTGCAAAAAGTCCTCCCAGCAAGGTTCGTTCACATGTTACTGTCACCCATAAAAGAAAATCAGAAACAGCTGCAAAGCCCTGGCACTGATAGAAGCAAGGCGACCCCTGAACTGCAGCCGGCGGGAAAGAATCTATCAAATGGCGGATCATATGATTCTGTTCATTGCGTAGCTCGGCTCATGCAAACTATTGTTTATTTGTTATAAAAGAAGCAATTGTATATTTATTTATTAATTTATTTATTAAAACATTTATAGGCCGCCCCATCGCAACAAAGCCTCGGGGCGACTTACAACAGTTTAAAATACAATAGAATAAAATACAATAAAACCATAAACAATATATCCCTTCCCCCCTCTTTATCACTCTTATTTATATCACTCTTAAATCATACTGTCAGTTTGGCTTACAAAAAGAATAAAACAATTCAGCTGAAAACACATCATCGTCCAAAAGCCATAGTAAACAGGAGTGCAAGGAATGGAACTCGAAGGCACTCTTCATCGTTACCCAGGTTTATTGTCATACTTCCACCATTGTAGAGCAGAACTACTGTGTCTTCCTGAACACTCTCCAAAATGCATCCTGCACCTCCTTGTTCCTCAGGCTGTAGATCAAGGGGTTCAACATGGGAATCACCACTGTGTAGAAGAGAGAAGCCACTTTGTCTTGCTGCAATGCATAGCTGGAACTCGGTCGCAGATACATAAAGAAAATTGTCCCATAGAATAAGCTGACAACCGTCAGATGGGAAGTGCAAGTGGAAAAGGCTTTGTACCTGCTCTCACTGGAACGGATCCTCACGATGGCAGCCAGGATACAGACATAGGAGATGAGGATGACCATCGTAGTGCCCACACAATTTATACTAACTTGTGCAAATATCACAGTCTCATTGATACGGGTATCAGAACAAGACAGTTGCAACAGTGGAGGGATGTCACAGTAATAATGATTAATCACATTAGGCCCACAGAAGGATAAAGTAAAAGTGAACACTGTGTGCAAAACTGCATAGCCAATGCCACAGAAATAAGAACCGGCTACCAGCAAGGTGCATCTTTTGCCCGACATTATGGCAGAATAATGCAGAGGACTGCAGATAGCCACATACCGGTCGTAGGCCATTATGGCCAAAAGAAGGCATTCAGTGCTGCCACATATGACAAACATAAACATTTGAGTGGCACATCCAGAGACCTCAATGCTTTTCCTTCCTGTCAAGAGGCCAATCAGCATCTTGGGTGTAACAGTTGAAGAATAGTTTGCATCCACAAAAGCCAAGTTACCAAGGAAGAAGTACATGGGGACGTGAAGGTGAGGGTCTCTTCGAATCAGTGCAATCATGCCCAGGTTCCCCACCAGGGTGACAACATAGATAAGGAGGAAGAAAACAAAGAGGGGTAGTGTAAGCACCTGTTGGTCTGTGATTCCCAAGAGAATGAACTGGGTGACCCTCGTGCAATTACACTTAGACATTTTCTTCTATTATGGATTAACTGCTGGAAGAGTGCAGTAGTGGTGGAAATTAATACACAATGTGTATACAAATAACAGACAGAAGTTACTACCACATTTACAAGAATAAGATGAGGTCCGAAAATGGAAGGGGAACAGGTTAAGGAAACTATGATAACATGGGCACAAAATTTTGGATATAATATTGAATTAGAAAAGTGGCAAAAGCTATGGGAGAGAAATATTAAGGTAACTTTAGCAACTTCGTATAAAGAAAATTTATATAAAATGTTTTATAGATGGCATTTGTCACCAAGTCAATTAGCTAAGATGTTTCCAAATATGTCAAACAGATGTTGGAAATGTAAACATGATGTGGGTACTTTTTACCATATGTGGTGGACCTGTGAATATGTGAAAAAGTATTGGATTAGAATACATAAATGGCTTGAGGAAATGCTACAAAAACCCTTAGCTTTTAAACCTGAAATTTTCTTGTTAGGCATTGTACCAGAAAATATTTCCAAACAAGAAATGTATTTGATACTATATTTAATCACAGCTGCGAGGATTGCACTTGCTCAATACTGGAAGAGTGAGGAACTACCCACTGAGGAACTGATTTTAAAAAAGATTCTGTACTGTGCAAAAATGGATAGATTGACTTTATCACTGAAGGAGAAAGAAGATACTGACTTCTGTCAAACTTGGGATCTTATTTATGATTGGCTGGAGAAACGGGACTTGGCTTAGATTTAAAGATGCTTTTAAGTTATTATAAATCGCTTTGAATATGACTATAGAATGTTAAAAGATATGTAGCAGGGGGCTGACCCAGTATGTCCGATGTATTTGATGATTGATGTCTTTAGTATTAGTTTAAAATTTTAATAAAATCTTAAAAAAAAAAGAATAAGATGAGGTCCAATTAGTAGAGTCATGCTTGACAATGTATTTATATTTGCATTTGCATTTAAAATGTCCAAGACACCTGAGGTGTATATGACCCTCCTTCTCTCCATTTAATACTCACAACAATCCTGTGAGGTAGGTTAAGCTGAGATCAGTGACTGGCCCTCATTGAGCTTCATGGCCCAGTGGAGACTAAAACTTGGGTTTCCTGAATCCCAGTGCAACCACTGCACTATATTGGCTCTCGTATCATCGCATCACAACATACCCATATAATCTGTGCCTGGGAAGTGGCATAGAGCTCTATGCTCTGGAAAAGCATATGGGCACATGTGTGCATATTTCAGGCTATTTGGTTTGTGCTTATGGAAGATTTCCTCAATATATTGAATTATGAACCTCTTCAGAGTAGGAAAAGCATATAGCATGAGGGAAATTGGCATGTGGTGCAGTGCTGAACTGAGCCCACTTGGCAAGAATCTCTCTGGAGGACCTTGAGACAGTTACTGACTCTCAGCCTAGACTACCTCACAAAATTGTGCTTGTGAGGCTGAAACAGAGAAGAAGAAAACCTTGCAAGTTGACTTTGGTTCTTAGCAGGAGGAAGAAAGGCAGGATAAATATGTAATACAATAGTGATGATGATGATGATGATGCCAAAATCCTCTCCAGATCTCCACATCACAGAACATTCTGTTTAAGGAAAATAGGCAGAACAGGCCTGTGCAAATAGGGGTGGGGGCATGGGGAGTCCATGGCAGAGAAGAACCTGCTTCATCAGCCCTCCTAGCCTCATGCCACTCAAGGCAGAAGTTTGGTGGGTGGATTTTCCCCCTTCTTTAAAAAATGTTTTTGCCTTCTTTTGGTTCTAAGGGGAGGGGAGACAAGGGGAGTTTATGAGCCAACAATGCAATGCAGCTGTAAAAAGGGCAAATACTATTTTGTGATGCATTATTAGAAGTATTACTTCCAAATCATGAGAAGTAATAGTTCCCCTATACACTTCACTAGTCAGACCTCATCTAGAATACTGTGTCCAGTTCTGGGCACCAAGATTTAAGAAAGATGCATAAAAATTAGAAAGGGTCCAGTGGAAGGCAACAAAAATGAGTCAGGGTTTGGAAACACTGCCCTGGGAGGAGAGACTGAGAGAGCTGGGCATGTTCAGCCTTCAGAACAGAGAGAAGACTGAGGGAGGTCATGGTATCCCTCTATAAGTACCTCAAAGGCTGTCACAAAGAGGAAGGTCAAGATCTCTTCTTGCTGATACTAGGGTGTAGGACACGGAATAATCAGTTCAGGTTGTGACAACCCAGATTCAGGCTGGACATCAGGAAAAACTTCCTCACTGTCAGAGCAATATGACAGTGGAAGCAGCTGCCCAGAGAGGTGCTGGGCTCTCCCACACTAGAAAGAAACTGGACAGCCATCTGAGTGGGATGGTATAAACTGGTGTCCTGAAACTGTAGGGGGCTGGTCGCTATGGCCTTCATGCCCCTTCCAACTCTACTATTCTATGAATGGCCTTCCAGTGACCAAACTATATTCTAAATGTTTTGTATTCCAGTATTCAAGTTGGAAATGAGCTTCTAATATGTAGCATGATCCTGTGAAAACATTCTAATGTTTGATGGAAACCTATTTTGAAGGTCAATGCCAATGTGTGCAGCCAACCTAGTTATCTTTTTTAAAGTGGAAGTTCCAAGACATGCCAAGCGCCTGCTCCCCTGCCGTTTTGCTTTCCCATCCATTCAGTGGGAGGCTCTGAGCTACGCTCATGGTCCTTAATACACACAAACTGGCCTTCCCAACATCTGCTGCAGAGACTAGGAAAGCAACACCAGCCATGGGGGGTCTGTGTGTGCGAGAGTTCCCCATGTGTATCTGAGAGCACACCATTTATATTTACAGAAGACTGAAGATCTTGCATTTCCGGAATGACTTTGTCTACTACAGATTTCTATTTTAGGCATATAAAAACGGCAAAGAACAATGTTGCTGATAAATATGCCAGGGATTCCTAGGGCTTCCCTCTCCTATTTCATCCTGATTTTGGGATCATCCTCGGAATTCAATCACTTACCTGTAGAACAGAGCATCAGCAGTGTTCAACAGATGGCTGCTAGGATGAAGAAGTTGAAGGTTATATATTCATTGTTTCTTGAAGATTCTCTCGAGGTGCTTATCCTCTTGAGGTGCTGTTGTTGCAGAGCAAAATTATGAAAGCCACTGAGGTGGGGAACCAGTGAATGGTCTATGGCAGCCTTCCCAGCCTGGCATCCTCCAGATGCCCTGGGTTACTTAATAATGGAAGATTATCCTTATTCACCAATGGCTAATTTTTGTTAGTTACATGTGATGATGATGTTCATCCATCATTTTCGATGAGGACCTTGACATCTAACGGGTTGTGAGTTGTCCATGGTGTGTCCACAGGTGGCTGATAAGGCCAATATGGGCACGAAGTGTTCTGCCACATGTCAGGCAGACATGTGTGGGTACCACTGTTGCAACGTTTGCAGCTCTGGCTTTATGGAGTGCTCGCTTCTCTTGTGCTATGGTTGTCCTTCTGGCCTAGAAGTTTGGCAGCCTTGGTGGATCGGCATGTGCCATGTCGATTGGTCTTGTGCCGGGGTCTCCCAGGAGGTGGTGTCGATAACCAGGGACTTGAGAGAGGCTTTCAGCGTGTCTTTGTATCGCTTCTTTTGTCCCCCGTGCAATCGCTTTCCTTGAGACAGCTCACCATAGAAGAGCTGTTTGGGGATGTGGTGGTCTGGCATCCTTGCAACATGGCCTGCCCAGCATGTCTGGGCTTTCATCAGCACGGTGTGAACTGATGGCAAGCCTGCTCTGGAGAGGACTTCTGTGTCTGGCACCTTGTCCTGCCACCGGATCCTCAAAAGTCTGCGGAGGCAAGTCGTGTGGAAATGGTTCAGTTGCCTAGCGTGCCTCACTGGCATACAGCAAGGTAGTTAGCACTACTGCTTGGTAGACTTTAAGCTTTGTAGCAAGGCTTATTCCATGGCAGTCCCACACTTTGGTCTGCAGTCTGCTAAATGCAGAACTTGCCTTGGCGTTTCTGCAGTTGACCTTGATGTCAATTGTCACTGTGTGGGAAACGGTGCTGCCAAGGTATGTAAATTGGTCCACTGCTTGCAACTTTTGTCCCTTCACTGTGATGGTGGGCTCTTGGTATTGGGCTTTCGGAGCTGGCTGATGCATCACTTTGGTTTTCTCTGTGTTGATGAGGAAGCCGAAGTTGTTGCATGCTACTGCAAATTTTTCCATGCTGGCTTGCATTTCCTGTGCCCTGAATGATCCAGCATTCAGGGCACAGTCATCAGCAAAAAGGAGGTCTTGTAGCACAGTCTCCTTTATCTTGGTGACAGCCTGGAGTCTTCGCAGATTGAACAGTTTCCCATCAGTCCTGTATTTCAGGCTGACTCCCAAGGAGTTGTTCTGAAAGGCGTCTGTCAGCATGGCTGAAAACATGATGCTGAACAGGGTCGGTGCCAGCACGCACCCTTGCTTGACACTATTTGTGACAGGAAAGGCCTCTGAAGCTTCTCCGTTGTCCAAAACACGAGCTGTCATGCCATCGTGAAACTGACATACCATCAGGATGAATCTGTCAGGGCACCCAAACTTCGACATGATGTGCCACAGACCTTCACGACTCACAGTGTCAAAAGCCTTGGTGAGGTCCACAAAGATGGTGTACAGTTCACAATTCTGCTCTTGACACTTCTCTTGGAGCTGTCGGGCTGCGAAGATCATGTCCACAGTGCCACGCTCCTTGCGGAAGCCACACTGTGTCTCAGGTAGTAGACCCTGTTCCAAGTGGTCAGTCAGGCGATTCAGCAACACACGTGCAAGGATCTTGCCTGCGATGGAGAGCAGTGATATTCCTCTATGATTATCACAGGCATGTCGATTTCCTTTCCTCTTATAGAGGTGTATGATGGATGCATCTCTCAGTTCCTGAGGAATGGATCCTTGATTGCAGAAGGACTGGAACAGCTGAGTGAGTTTGTTGACAAGCACTGCACCACCTTCCTTATAGACTTCCGCTGGGATCACATCAGATCCTGGGGCCTTGTCATTGGACAGCTGGCAGGGTTTTGGCCTGTAGGGTTTCAGGCTTTGATGATGGGGCATCCAGACTGTGGTTGATATCCACCTGGGGCATTCTGTCAATCGCCTCGTTATTGATGGAGGATGGGCGGTTCAGTACGGATTGGAAGTGCTCAGCCCAACGCTGTAGAATCAGAGTCTTCTCAGTAATGAGAGTTGCACCATCTGAGTCCAGTAGAGGGGAGCTCCCTGAAGGCTGAGGTCCGTACAAGGATCTGAGGGCTTTGTAAAACCGTTTGGCATTGTTTCTGTCAGCAAACTTCTGGATTTCATCTGCTTTGGCACTCAACCAGGAGTCCTGCATGTTGCGAAGCTTGCTCTGTACGGTCCTGGGAGAGTTGTTGAAGGCGTTTTTCTTAGCTGATGACAACAGGTTGTTCTGATGAGCATGGTGAAGATGGTGCTTTTCGTCAAGTAAGGCCTTGATCTCTTCATCGTTTTCATCAAACCAGTCCTGCTGTTTCCTGTGTGAGGGTCCAAGAACCTTTAGTGCAGAAGAGTGCACAATATCCCGGAAGCGTTCCCAGTCCTTCTTAGCATTTTCCTCTAATTGCAGCTCTGGGAGTTGGTTGTCAAGATCTTCTGCTAGTGAAGCTGCTGTGTTGGGGTTCCTCAGTTTACTGACATTGATCTTTCTCATCACAGCTTTGTTTCCCTGTGGACGTCTCTTAGGCTTGATGTGAAGACTTAATTTGGAGATGATGAGTCTGTGGTCAGTCCAACAGTCAGCACCCGGCATGGCCTTGGTCACCCTTACATCCTGTCTGTCTTTCCTCCGCATGATGACATAGTCAATGAGATGCCAGTGCTTGGAGCGTGGGTGCATCCAGGACGTCTTTTTGCTAGTGGGCAGGTGGAAGATGGTATTAGTGATGATCAGATCATGAGCCGCCCGTGTCTTCAGTAGTTGTAGGCCATTGCTGTTACATTTGCCGATTCCATTTTTTCCAATGACGCCATCTCAGGCAGAGTGATCAGATCCTGCTCTCGCGTTGAAATCGCCAAGTAGAATCAGCCTGTCGGTGCGCTTCACGGATGAGAGTAGGGCATCGAGATCTTCATAAAACTTGTCCTTTACTTCATCCGGATTCGTCATTGTGGGTGCGTAGGCGCTGATCAGTGCGGCTTGCTTTCCTCTTGGTAGTGGGAGATGCATTGTCATGAGTAGGTCGTTCACACCCTTGGGAAGACTGGCAAGTATGGGGACAAGATGATTCTTAACCACAAAGCCAACTCCAGATTCATGACATTCGTCACTGCTATGTCCACACCAGAAGAACGTGTAACCGCCTCCCGTTTCTGTGAGCTGACCTTCGTTGGCTAGGTGAGTTTCACACAGGGCCACAATATCGATGTTAAGCTCTCTGGCGACCAGGGCTGTTCTTCTTTCTGGTCGATCTGCTGAGGGGTTGTCTTGAAGCGTGCATACATTCCACGTGCCAATAGTCAGTGGTGTTACCTTGCATTTGCATTTTGTTTGCAGTTCTATTGTTCGACCGCATAACATGGGATCCCCTCCAGCCATGGTAAGCTGGCCAGGGTTCTGTGAAGTAACAATGTTTGGGGCATCTTTTCTAGCCCCTTCCTCTTGCTACGGAGGTGAGCAGTGTGGTCCTAAAGAGGGCTGCTCAGTCACTCAGGTAGACGCCAAATCCAGCTGCTGCTTCAGTCAGCAAGAAGATGACCATTAGACCTGAGCCGCCAGTGTATCCACACCTGCTGCTTCGTCTCTTGCCCATCGCCACAGGACTTTGAGGTTGAACTGAGGATGTCAAGACTTGTGCGTGGATTGGATTAAAGTGAGGGAGAGGTGCGCATAGTCAGCCTCACTCTCTCTTCCCAGAATCCATCTTGCTCCAGTGGCAGGACAAGAGTCGAGATGGTTGGAGATGGGCTGGGTGCAGTGGTTGACCAGGGCATCTTCGTGTCTTGCTGTGCTCCTAGCGTATCACAACGTTTGCAGAAACTGCCTTCATGACCGTTGGTCCTATTCTAGTAGATCTCATCCGCTCAATCCGCCGGAGTCTGCCTTCACATGCTCGGGACAGACAATTCCCTATCTCACCAAAGGTCTTGACCCCACGGCTACCCTCTACCTGCTTTGGCCAGCCTGTTGAAGCTGTTGCCCGAGGTGTGGCCGCTGTGCATGCTACAGCTACTGGGAGCCACAGGTGAGAGTTGGGTGACAAGTGGGAACCAAAGGCGGATGAGCTGCCCTAATAGGACACGACATGCCCCTACACCAGAGGTGCTACCCCTCCCTGATCACCCCATACACCCCTATATATGTAACTACCACAGATTTATATTGGACTTATTCCCAGGTAACTGTATAGGTCTGTTGCAGCAAAAGTTGACTTCGATCTAGGAATTATGTGAACTGTCTTCCCCAGGAACATATTTATCTTTTCAGCGCCAGTGAAGACCTTTTTATTTCCATAGGTTCTTTAAATTTTTCTGCATTTCCTGAAATTCTTTGGATCTTTTAAGCCAGTATAATGTTTTTGTTTTCTTTCAATTATTCATTTATTTCTCTAGGTTGAAATCCTATGCTTATTTGGATGGGGAAAAAGTCCTACAACCCCCAGTGTGCTCAAGACAACCTAATATTTCCTGGTTTTACCAAGCAAAAGGCATAATCCACTCAGAAAAGGATACTAGTCCTGCAATGTTTTTCAGGCTTTGTCAAACAGACAAGGAAGTTCTAGTGTTTCTTGATTTTGAAGTGATAGATAATGGAAAGACATAACAATTCAGATTTTCTGGAACAAAATTCTAATCCAGACTTGAATCAGCATGGCTCAGAAGCAGCCCAAGCTGAATCACAGCCATTTTCAAAATCACATATATTTTCAGGCACAGTTTCCAAATGTATATGAGATGTTGAACTTTTCTTGGGGGTGAGTCACACAGCAAGCTCAGACATATAGAGTGTTTCATCTCAGATCCCCTACATTTTGCTAGAATAAATCAACATCCTATTTAATTTAAATGTTCTCAAAGTGTAAAATAATTGTATAAAATAAAATCCATTATTTATACCTTTTAAAAATCACACATAATGTTTGGAATCATACTGCATCTGTATTTGTATAGATGGCTTCAAAGTAACATGATAGGTGTCATTTTTAATGTTAATTAAAGTGATGTTTAAATCAATCACACTCACAGGTTGATTTGCATTGCTATTTATTTACTGTCTTTTCCATCTAAATTCTCAAAGTAGTTTACATAGCAAGCACAAAAAACAATTCTAGGGCTTCATGAAAATGTTCCCCAACCCCGTTGACCCAGAAGGAAATCTGACATGAGTCCAGGGCCTCCATCCCGGCTTCAGACGGATGATAAGGTTTGGTGTCATCAATGTATTTTATTTGTGTATTATAGCATTTATAACCCACTCTGCATCAAAATACACTGGAGCACTGTAAGGTAAATTAAAGTAAAACATGCACCCAAGCACTGCAACAGAAACAGAAACATCAATAAACCATTGGCTTGGACTATCAGTCATGAGGCAGGAAATGGTTGGCTGAAAGAATAGCCCTCAGCACAACCTGGAAACAAAGGAACTCCATGTATGCCTAATTATCACCACAGTCAGAAGGCGATTGCACAGGCTTGGAACACACACCGGACCCCAAACCAGATTGATCGGCTTCATCTGCCTCAGCAACCATCCCTCACGCAAGCACTTTGCTCAAGATTAGCGATATTGGGCAGGACCATGGGTGAGGAAAATGCTGCGCCCTGGACGTTGTTGGACTACAAATCCCATCAGCCCTAGACAGCATAGCAATGGAGAGGGATACTAGGAGATGTAGTCCAACTACATTTCTCTACATTTCTGGTCCTGCTGTTTATGTCATCAGCTAATCTGAGGATCTCTCAGTGGAACAGAGCTTTTCAGAGCAAATCACTGGAGGCCCAAAGATGTTCATATACACAGCTAGCCAGGAGGCTGCCAAGGGGGATCCGTCCACAGCGCAGGAGGGAAGGGAACACACGTCCACAGGTGAGGCTGGGCAACTGAGGTCACTCAGAGCCAGTTCAGATTTGGTTTTCTTCTAAGGGGTGATCCTGCATTTTACACTGCATGCAATTTTACATTGCATGCAAAGAAGGCACCTGTTAATGAGAGAACTAGGCATGTTCAGCCTCAAGAGGAGAAGACTAAGGGGAGATATGATAGCACTACACAAGTACCTGAAAGGCTGCCACAAAGAGGAAGGACAAGATCTCTTCTCATCCATTCCAGAGTGCAGGACATGGAATAACAGACTTAAACGGGGAAAACAGCAGATTTAGACTAATCACCAGGAAGAATTTCCTCACTGTCAGAGCAATATGACAGTGGAACCAGCTGCCTAGAGAGGCTGTGGGCTCTCCCACATGAGAGACTTCCAAAAAGCCAGTGTGGTGTAGTGGTTAAGAGCATGGGACTGGGACTCCAGCCATGGAGCCAACTGGGTGACTTTGGGCCAGTCACAGACTCTCAGCCCAACCTACCCCACAGAGTTGTTGTTGTGGGGATAAGATGGAGGAGGAGGAGATGTAAGCTGCCTTGAGCGCTTTGTAGGAAAAAGGCAGGATATAAATCGAAAAATAAATAAATAAATAAATAAAATAAAAAAAGAAGCCGGACAGCCATCTGAGTGGGATGGTGTAAACTGGTGTCCTGCAACAGCAGAGGTGGGACCAATGGCCTTCATGGCCCCTTCATGGCCCCTTCTGCTGTTCTAGGTGTGCTGCTTTTGCTCAGAACCAGGACAGCAGGCAGGACCTGGCTGTCGCAGCATGAGTACTTATCAAACGTTAAACGTTTTTCACACTCAGAGGGGGAAAGGTGCCAAGTCTCTGCTCAGCAGTGCCCTCCCTGAGCCTGACTTCCCTCTCAGGGTCCTTGTTGGTGTTCTGGAGACAGTGGCATCAGAAAGCGTTTATACTGTGGGAAGAACCCATGGTGGATAACACTTCTTTCACACTGATTTCAGAGAGTGATGCCACAGAAGATGGTGTGATCATAGGAGATCTCTGCTACACCACAACCAAAAATACAGGTGCTCAATTTCACTTAGAAAGCAGACGAGAGAACCTGAAGTCACCACCAGAATTCATCATCTGCACCCCCTCTTTGGCGACGTAACACTGCAGATTAGTACTTCTGCTTTCTGTCGGTCATGTGAACCAGCTCCTCTCCATTTCAGGCCACCTGCTAGAGGATGGTGGCAGCAGTGCAGTAAATGGCAGGTGCCAATCACACTGAGAGCTCAGTGCAGGAGTTCATTTTGTTTGGAATCACCGACCGCTCCGATCTGCAGCTCCCCCTCTTCATCGTCTTCCTGCTGATCTACTTACTGACTGTGATGTGGAACCTTGGGATCCTCTTCCTGATCTGCACGGACAGCCACCTCCACAGCCCCATGTACTTCTTCCTCAGCCACTTGGCTTTTGTTGATCTCTGTTATTCCTCTGTCATTGCCCCCAAGATGCTGGCCAACTTCTTAGCAGCGAAGAAGACCATTTCGTTCCATGCCTGTGCAGCGCAGTTGGGCTGCTTCCTCACGTTCATGATCACCGAGTGCTTCCTCCTGGCCGGGATGGCCTATGACCGCTATGTAGCCATCTGCAGCCCCCTGCGTTATCAGACGATCATGTCCCAAAGAGTCTGCATCCAGCTGGTGGCTGTCCCTTACCTATACAGCTTCTGTGTTGCCCTCTTCCACACAATGCTGACCTTCCACTTGTCCTTCTGCTCTGCTAACGTGATCAACCATTTCTATTGCGATGACCTTCCCCTTTTAGCCCTTTCCTGTTCCGACACCAGCACCAAACAGATACTGATCTATGTTTTTGCTGGGTTTGATATGATATGCTCCCTTCTCATCATTCTCATCTCCTACGTGTTTATCTTCTTGGCCATCCTGAGAATCCGTTCTGCTCAGGGCCAGCACAAGGCTTTCTCCACCTGTGCATCTCACTTGACAGCTGTCACCATCTTCTACGGAACTCTGATCTTTATGTACTTGCAACCCAGTACGAACCACTCTCTAGTGACAGATAAAATAGCCTCTGTGTTCTACACACTGGTAATTCCGATGCTGAATCCCCTGATCTACAGCCTGAGGAACAAAGAGGTGAAACATGCTCTGAAGAGGACAATGCAAAGAATGGTGATTGCTCCCTAATGGGTGGTTACACAAACAATTTACTTCCCATGTATTTTATGCCTGGCATGGGATAATGCAAGCTGTAAGTGCCTCATCATCTAGGCTCAAACAGTGGACAGGCAGAATACAAAAAGTCAGAAGATACTGATAGAGGTTCCCTGGTGGGCTAAGTCCTTTAGTTTTGTTGCTGGTCCTATCACTCACTGTGTGTGGGGATGTGAAAATGCTACCATTCAGCTTCAGAATGCCATGTTAGTGTTCCCCTAAGTTTGCTTGTTTGTTTATTAAAAACTTTTGTATGCTGTCCTATTATATAGAATCTCAGGACGGCTTACAATATTTAAAAGAACAATTATAACAACAATTTCGAATAAATCATAAAACAGAACAAACAATAAATCGCAAAGCAAACAGAGCAAAGTTGAACCTGATCTTTGGCTGCTAGCCATCAACTTGCATTAAATTTCACAATAACTTGGAGGCAAAACATTCAACTGCAGGGCATTCCCTCTGTTTTCCTTTCAACTCTTTGCTCTCCCATTCTTCAAGATATGGCCTTGTTATCTTTTCAGAGATGCCGTCCAAAGAGATTTGACTGCCCCTAAGTGACTCCAGCGACAGCAGTAGGTTTTACCAGCTGGAAAAGGAAATGGTGTGAGCGGTTTTACCAGCTGGAAAAGGAAAGGTACGAAATGGTGTCATACCTGCCATTTGCAGCACGAATTAGAGATTGAAGCTGGGCTTAGGTGGGACTCAACTGGTTCAAGAAAGTGAAGGCACTGCTCTGGCTGGAGTCACTGCACTTACACTGCACTTGCACTGCACTGCGTAAGAGTTGCTGCAATGGCTTCTCCAGTGTTGGGCTGAAACGGGTGCAAGGGTCGTGTCTGGCACCTCTGCAGCTCAGCCCCAAGGAAACATGGGAACTGCCACCAAGCCAGACAGGGAAGGAAAGGCGGAAGGCCCGAGGGCCTGGGAGCAGAAGGCTGGGGAGAATTGCAGAGACAGAGAAGAGGAAACCAAGCTGTTATCCACTCTTTTAGAGGACAGCCAAGCCGCACCCTCAGGACCCAGAGGGGAGGGTGGGAATGGGAGCCCCAAGACTTACACATCGGAGGAAAGGAAATGCATGGTCACACAGCAGTAAAGGAGATGTGCAGAAAGGTGACCCAGTGGTACAACTCACCTTGGGAAAGGGATGTTGCAGTCTGCTTGGCTTGAGAAGTGCCTGCACTCTCAAATCCACAGTGCTAGGGTCTGCTTGTTTGCCTACCTAGCCACGCAATCGGGCTAGCAGGCACAAGGAACAAGGAACAACACATTTCTCTGAAGTGGATCTCTAGCCTAGCAACCCCTTCATCACAGGCCTTCAAGTGGGCCTCAAAGATTTGCTCTGTATTTGAGTTAGGGCCTTACTGGGTATGTTGCATATATGCTGCCACCTTGTTTTCATTGTTATCATTATGTTATTATTGTCTGATGCTTTTCCTGGTTTTCAGTCTTGCATGCTAACTTGGAAGGTTTCCCCTAAAAGGTGGCTTATAAATATTGTAAATATTGTAAATAGATAAAGAAGAAGAAGACTTCCACAGAAGAGAATTTGGAAAGAGACTAATGTAATAAGGCTACAGAAGGATACACTATAGAGAATTTTATATCTTTTCTTAACAAAAAGGGGATAGAAGGAGATAGACTCATATACAAGTAGAGTTGGAAGTGGCCAGAGAGCCACTGGGTCCAGCTCCATCATGTCTTCCAGTAACGAGGGATCCCAGTGGGCAACGGATGCGGGCTGTTTTCGGCATAATGCATAAACCGCCACATAACAATCTGTCCTCTCGCTTTGGACCTCTGCACTGACTGGGCTCTGGGTGCCAGCACTGATTTAATAAGCATCTTGATTGCATAAGCAATCCTATGTGGAACCACTCCATTCTGAGTAATCCAGCACTTTTAACTACCAATCTGCCTTTTCCATAATTTATGGAAATAAATCTACGTGAAAATAGAAAGCTGTATCTGCAACAGATCCTGTCCTAGACACAAGAACTACTTGACGTGGCCACATCCCACATGATTTACAGTCCCATGCCAAAACTCAAGAAGGCAGAATATTGTCTGTCTCCCAGTCAGGACCAAACCACATAGCACTTTAATGTTGTCCCTTTCACAAACTTAGGAATAGGTGCAGGTCCCCCAGTTTGGGTCGGCGCCTAGCCTGGGGTGGGGTAAGGGCAGTTTTAACCCATTCCCCATGCTGCAATCCCAGTCTGGATCCAAATCAACATAATCCAGATAGAGAATACAATGGAAGTCAGTGCAGGGTGTGTTGAAGGTACTTCTAACATTTCATTTCCTGTTGCTTTCGGAAAGGGATTTTATGCTAAATTTGTGTGTGCACTTGCAAGAACACAATACGAAGATTGAAGGGGTGGGTGGATTCAGGTGAGGTGTCCACATTGTGTAGACATATCACAGTGGCTACAGACTGTAGCATTGACCTCAGCTAATGGCAGTTTCCATGCAAAATATTCCAGGGGCATGTCCTCCAGCTATTTCTCAGCCACCCCAAACTATTAGCCAGGAATCAGTTTGACCAACTTAGGCATTTCTCAGGGACCTTATTCCAGTGCTGGTGCAGGTGAAGGCAAGGAAGACAGCAGCAAGGGGACAAGGAGAAGGCCAAAAGAAAAGGAAGAAGAGGAGGAGGAGGAGGAGGAGAGCAAAACCACCAGTTCTAGCTTTAAAGCTCCTGTGGCCAGTCAATAAGACCTAGGAGGGGGTCTTCAACATTTTGGAATGGGTCAGGGGGGTGGGGGGAAGAGTGCACAAAGGCAAGAAAAGCACCAGATCTTTGGTGGTTGGAGGAAAGGGGTGGGACAGGGGAAGAGGCCATGGCCATCTGATGGTTAGGTCTATGTAACATCGCCTGCCCTCACACAGCATGGCTCTGGCCACCACCCAGGCTGGGAAGAAAGGGTTCATGTCATAGACAAAATGAGGCTGGGGCTCTGCTAGGTACATGTTTTCCTGCCTCTTTTTTCTCCTCCCACCACCCCTGGAAAGGCAAAAAAGCCCTTTTGCTCCCCCTGCCCTTGAGAGGAGAAGCATGTCGCCCCCTTGCCCCTTCTGTGCTGACCAACTGACAATGCAACTTCTTTAGAAGAGAAATATCCTGCACAAATATTCCGACATCTCCCCATCATGCAGGTCACATACAGATTGTGATGGATTTTTGTTTGTGCTGCAAGCCCCTCAGTGTGCATTTGAATAGATTCAGTTTCAAGCAACAGCCTGCAAATTAAATCTGCTGTTCAGTGCTTGCTTCTGCTGAACCTCTGAAGAACTTGGTATAGAACTGTTCCCAACACCGGTGAACCCCAGGGAGTTCACCTAGGAGAATAGGAGGGAAGGGTTTGACTCCAGACCTGCGGTTCCCCACCTTTGTCCAGAAAACTTCAACAGGTAACAACAAACTGCGAAAGAAGGACCACAGTACCCCCTTCCCCCACAAAACCACATAGTCGAAGAATGGAAGAATGATCCCCTGCTCTTAACAGCCCTTGGGAAGAGAGCGCTTCAGAGGTTCACTAATTGACTTCTGAAATTCTGCTACAACAATGATTGCACAATGTCTTTAGGGATACCTGGATGCCATTTGCAATCTCAGGAACCATCAGAGGTCACATGTGGTAGGGCTGCATATCTGTGGCTGTTTAAAGCTACTCTTCCGTCTGTGTCAGGAGTCAATGCTCTGACTCAGGGTGAAAATACTTCCAGGTATTAAGCTTTCACATTACGGTAGGTTAGACAAAGTTGTGAAGGGTATTCAGGATTTCTCCTAGAGACACTGATGCTTTCTTGTGTGATCTCTCTGGAAAAACCAAAGGTTGGCTGTGGAATGATGCTTCCATGTTGGAGCTCAGCCTTCCTTCCTCCTTTCAATGGCAGCACTGCAGTTCGCTGAAATGTCTAGGTGGACTTGAAGCCTAGAGATGAAAGAGCAAGAAATAGCGAAGATGTGCATGCAGGGAAAGACGAAGGACCAGCACAGTTGAAGTGAGATGCTTTGCATGCAGGAGGGCTGGGGTGAAGTCTGGATGAGATCCAGTTCTGCTTGTGGGACAACGGGGGTTGCAAATGAATGTATTGCTATATATATTGCTATTGCCTCCTGACACTATTTTACAGCATGTTTCTATTGTGAGATTTATTGTTCCTGTTATGACATTGTGGCAAAACAGCAATGCAGGGAAAGAGAATCAGCAGAACATGATGGATTTTGCAAATGTGCATGGGTGGGGACAGCATGTGTTCTCCTGCAAGGGATCTGATTGACTGATTGATTGATTGATTGATTGATTTATAGTATTTGTATGCTGTCCCATCGCATAGCCTCGGGACGGCTTACATAAAAAATCCAAATATTCTGACTTTTTTGTGGCAGCATGTTTTCTGCACGTAACTACCCAAAGGAAAAACAGACTGATTCAATGAGTGCTTCAGCTTCTGTGAGGTGGGTTGGGCTGAGAGTCTGAGACTGGCCCAGAGTCACCCAGTGGGCTCCATGGCTGAGAGGGGCTAGAACTCAGATCGCCTGAGTCCCAGTCCCATGTCCTTAATGTGCGTTAAACCGCATTCCATACATGCCCCATGGATTAAGAGAAATCAGCACAGCAATGCATTCATATTTTCATACAAGCCTTTTTAAAATGCTCCAAGTTTGGGATGAACTGAACTCGAGACTGGAAAATAAGAAGTGCGGAACCAGCAGACTTGTCTATCTGACTGACTGTTCTTGTTCAAGTCTACCTTTTTGCCCACAAGGGTATTTGCAGGGACCCGGCAAGCATGGACGGGGCAGCCGCCATTCCGAGGACTGGGATCGCCTGCTCTCCAGTGGCAGGAATGGCCCAGACCATGGTGTGCCTGTGGAGCAGGAGCAGCGGATGCCCCTTCCTGTGTGCACACGGGATCTCCGTCTGCCAGGCAGCGAGGAGGAGGGGGAGCAAAGGAGGCTGGTGACACTGGTGGGGAAAGGGAGACCTACTGGGGAGGGTGTCCTCCGAGGCAGCTTGGCAAGGGCCTGCCAGGACCTGCTGCCAGCACTGACAGCCACAACCCATCCTGAACCTGTCTTCATTTATCTCTAGCGGTGTATAAGGCAGAATAAACCAGGTGCTCTGAGCACCCTATAACAGAGTGAAGAGATGATCCATCCCAGGCACTATAACATGTTTTCTGCACGTAACTACCCAAAGGAAGAACAGACTGATTCAATGAGTGCTTCCACTTCCTAGCAATGCCCACAGACATTGTCCCCTTCTTCTCCTCCTCTTCTAAATCTCATTAGGTGAGACGCATAGAAAATGGCTGAAGAGAATCACACCTCGGTCTCTGCGTTTGTTCTCTTGGGGTTTGCAGATCATCCAGAGCTGCAGCGCCCACTCTTTGCCTTGTTCCTGCTGGTCTATCTTGTGACCGTGGTAGGAAATGTGGGAATGATCACTCTAATCAAGATGGACCCCCAGCTCCACACCCCCATGTACTTCTTTCTCAGCACCTTGTCCTTTGTGGACCTCTGCTATTCCTCCAGCGTCACACCCCAGATGTTGGCAAATTTAGTGGCAGACTATAAAGTTATTTCTTTCGCTGGATGCCTGATACAGTGTTACCTCTTCATTGCTCTGGTTCTAACAGAGTCCTTCATCCTGGCCGCCATGGCTTATGATCGCTACGTGGCGATCTGCAGTCCCCTGACGTATACCACAAAAATGTCGTGGGAGGTCTGTGTCTGGCTGGTGGCAGCTCCGTCCACATACAGTTTCCTGGATGCCACGATCCAGACCATATTCACCTTCCGATTGACCTTCTGTGGCTCCAATGTCATCCACCACTTTTATTGCGCTGACCCACCTCTCCTAAAGCTTTCCTGCTCGGACCCACATGTCAAATTCACCCTCATGCTGATCTCCGCCAGCTTCAACCTCATCAGCTCCCTCCTTGTGATCCTGATCTCCTACATGTTCATCCTCATCACCATCCTGAAGATTCCTTCTGCTGCAGGTAGACACAAAGCCTTCTCCACATGCGGCTTCCACCTGACGGCCGTCACCCTCTTCTACGGGACCCTTTTCGTCATGTACATCAGGCGTCCGTCCAGCCTGTCACTGGAGCAGAGCAAGGTAGTCTCCGTCTTCTATGTGGTGCTGGTCCCCATGCTCAATCCACTCATCTATAGCCTCCGGAACAAGGAAGTGAAGGGGGCCCTCAAGAGACAGTTGGGGAAGAAAGTGCTGAACGCGCAAGGTGTTTAGGCAACGCACCACAAAAGGATGCTGTCCAAACCTGTGAGCCACCCTTATATGGACAACAACACGGAGAGCTCTTGAAAGGGTTCTGGATATAGACACGCAAGAGACCACACACCTGTTCTCTCCTTCGCTTCTCACTGGTTCCACTTGCTACAGTGGAAAAGCGCAGGCTGGCTCTAGGGGCCAAAATCTAGCCCTCGCAGCCCAGCGTTTTCCCAAGTGGAGGTAGCAGGCATAGAAAGAATTCCACATAGTGCTTGCAGTCATGTTGATTCTTTAATGCAGGGGTCTCAAACTCATGGCCCGCGGGCCGCGAGATGATATTTTGTGGCCCCCACTTGGTATCAAATTTAGTGATAGTGCACTGGTGGTGCCCGGGCCGGCCTCCGGGAGCGACGTTGGATGAGCGGCCCACCACCACCACCACAGTGGAATACTTGATGCGGCCCAGACTCTACTTCCAGCAGCCCCCAGGTAAGTTGAGTTTGAGACCCCTGCTTTAATGTAAATGAACTTTCAGTGCAAAATTGCACATGTCCAGATTGTTCCTTTTTAAGACAAGCAAGCAGTCTTTGGCAGTGATTGCTATATATTTGGAATATTTTAACACATGGAATGGTAGTGTGTCTGTGCCCATTACTTCCATAGTTATGCCTAGACTTCAGCAAAGGCACAGCGGATATCTTGGTACTCATCCAGGTATGTTTTACCCCTCAAGACCACCTGCTCAGAAGCTGAAAGCATGATTGACACTCCATTTATTGCTCGCCCTCTTGAGTGCCCCTTCTGGTTTGCTCGCTCACTTGCTTGCTTGCTTAGCCACAGAACAGCATCAACCAGTTGCCAAGGGGAAGCCCACCAGCTGGGCACAAGTATGCAGACACACATGCACAAGTGTTCTCCAGAAACGCTTGTTCTATGGGATCCCATTGCTCTGGTTGAACTGTGGAATGGGGAAATGACCAGGGCTATTGACACGATTGCTCCTAAGCGTCCTCTCCCGCATGGCAGAGCCCATTCATCCCCCTGGTATACACCTGAACTATGGGCAATGAAGTGGGTCGGGAGACGTCTAGAGTGTAGGTGGAGGAAATCACGGGATGAATCTGACCAAACACACTTGTGAGCTCACTATCGAGCCTATGCTGTGGCAGTGAGGGCGGTGAAGAAGAAATTCTTATCCGCTTCCATTGCCTCCTCACAGTGCCATCCAGCGGAGCTCTTTCAGGTGGTACAGGGGCTGGTTCATCCAGGCCCCAAGAAAGATCCCGTACCACCCTCGACGGCCCACTGTGATGACTTTGCCAAGCATTTTAAGGAGAAAATCGCTCAGATTCGTCATGAGCTGGACTCCACTAGTGATTCAGAGCCCTCAGGGGAGATGCCAATGTTGCCGTCTGATTATTATTGCAGCCTGATGATGTGGACAAGGTGCTTGGACAAGTATGTCCCACAACCTTTTTACTGGACCCTTGCCCGTTGTGGCTATTTAACAAAACCAAACACAGGATTGGGGCCTGGATCCTGGAGGTCATCAATGCCTCTCTGAGGAACAGCCGGGTACCTGCCCCTCTAAAGGAGGCAGTAGTCTGGCCAGTCCTAAAGAAGGCATCCCTGTATCCAGAGATGGCCACCAATTATAGACTGATGGCCAACATCCCAGTCTGGGCAAGGTGTTAGAACGGGTGGTGGTGGGACAACTCCAAGTTCTCTTGGATGAGACTGATTATCTGGACCCATTTCAGTCCGGCTTCAGACCCGGGTATGGTACTGAATCTACCTTAGTCGCCCTGTATGATGACCTGTGCAGGGAGAGAGACAGGGGGAGTGCGTCCCTGTTGGTCCTCCTGAACCTCTCAGTGGCTTTCGATACCATTGACCATGGTATCCTTCTGGATAGGCTAGCGGGGTTGGGAGTAGGAGGCACTGCTTTGCAGTGGTTCCACTCCTATCTCAATGGCCGATTCCAGAAGGTGGTGCTGGGGGACTATGGCTCTGCGCCATGGCAGCTATGCCATGGAGTTCCGCAGGGGTCCATTTTGTCCCCTTTGCTCTTTAACATCTACATGAAACCGCTGGGAGAGGTCATCAGGAGGTGTGGGCTGCGGAATCATCAGTACATTGATGATACCCAGCTCTACCTCTCGTTTTCAACCAATCTAGGTGAAGCAGTGGCTGTGCTGAACCAGTGCCTGGCTGAGGTAATGGGCGGGATGAGAGCCAATAAACTGAGGCTCAATTCAGACAAGATGGAGGTCCTGTTGGTGGGTGGTTTGGGCTCCAGGGTAGGTGACTTGGACCTTGTCCTGAATGGGGTTGCACTCCCTCTAAAGGACAGGGTCCACAGCTTGGGAGTGCTCCTCAACCCAGAGCTGTCTCTGGAAGCTCAAGTGACTGCGGTGGTGAGGAGCGCTTTCCTTCAGCTTCGGCTGATCCATCAGCTGCGTCCCTACCTGGAGAACAATTGCCTGGTGACAGTGAAACATGCATTGGTTACTTCCCAACTGGACTTCTGTAACGCACTCCATGTGGGGCTGCCCTTGAAGACGGTCCGGATACTTCAGATGGTGCAGAATAGAGCTGCCAGGCTGCTGATGGGGACTGGGCATTATTCTCATATAACCACAGTCCTCTACCAGCTTCATTGGCTCCGCATCGAAGCCTGGGCCCAATTCAAGGTGTTGGTTATCACCTATAAAGCCCTTAACGGCTTGGGACCTGGATATCTAAAGGAACACCTGTGTCCATATTTGCCCTCCCGCCCCTTGAGATCAGCGGCAGAGGCCCTTCTCCAGGAGCCCTCTGTGAAAGACATTAGGAGGCTAAGTACCGGGAGGAGGGCTTTCTCTGTGGTGGCGCCCCGCCTATGGAATGCGCTCCCCAGAGAGGTCCGCCTGGTGCTGTCGTTATTTGTTTTTCGGCGCCAGGCCAAGACCTTTTTATTTAAGTGATATTTTAATAATTGTTGATTTTATTTATTGGTTTTAAAATATTGTACCAGGATGTTTCCAGATTTTATATGTATGTATTTGTATATGTATTTATTTATGATTTTGGAAGCCATCCCGAGGCTTATGCGAATGGGACGGCATACAAAAATTCCAAATAAATAATAAATAAATAATGTGCACAGACATTGTTACTATTCTTTTAAATACTTGGATTTGTGTGACTGTTGGGGGTGGGGCAGTTCTTCAGGCCTGGAACCAAGAATGTTCCTCACCTACGCGATGTTCTGGAGAGACCTGCTGTCAAAACTTTACTGAATTTTTAAGAATTTGTACCTCATCAGAATATTTCATGGAGATTGAAAGACCATGGCCAATAGGTTAAGGTGTATGGCATATTTTAATTAAAATGTCTCTCAAACCAAGGGGCTCCTTCTATGCCCTTTCCACCTCGTGGGGGTCCTGGTGGGGAAAGGGGAGGCAAGCGTGCCGATGACACCTCCCTCTCTGGCACGCTGCCCTGGGTGATCCCCACCCTCCAAGGTGCAAGCAGCTGCAGCTGCAGCGAGGAATGGAGAGGGTGAAAGTCTCCTCTGCTCTTCTGCTGGTGGGAGAAACCTCAGAGTGGGAATCCATCCCCAGGACGGACCCACCTGCAGAAGAGGCTCGGGATCCAAGCCTTCATCTCCCACAGTTCCTTCTGGATGATGTGGGTGGAATAAGGCACATACGTGTGCTTGATTTGCAAGTTGTTCGGCTTTGATACATCAGTTAATCTTGGGGAGCAATACATCTGAAAAGGAGGTGCTTGCCAACTAGGTTGCCTTGAAAGGTTTGGGTCAGGGCCTAGTTTTACTTTCATGAAGAAACACAGAGCACTTAGAAATGCAAAGTTTATGCAGCAGAAAAGACAGGGCAGGCACAAGCTGCTAACCCACTGTTGCATAGGCAACAAATGTCCCTATTGTGTCACCATCTTACTCAGTATTTCTGAAGTGGTAACAAGCTTCCTGCCTAAGTTTGCTGACTGCTATTGATGGGGTAATTTCTGGGTGTCTCATGACAAAGGTCGTCCTCCTTGCAGGGTTGGTTTGGCTTTTCCCATCAAAAATTACAGCATTCTTCATGGGAAAATTACAGAATATTATTACAGAATATTCTGAAAAAAATTACAAAATACTATTCCCTGTTGACTCTTATCTCATTCACACTGGCTAGCCCAGGATAGGTGTTCTCCTCCCCAAATGCAAGGTTGCTCCAAGGTGGCTTCAGGGCCAGGGAATTTGTCTTTCTGGCACTAAGACTGATATCTGCACATGCCATATTGCAACTGCGACACTGTACAAACAGAACTATGAAGAATCCCTTTTTCAATGAAAACAATGCATACCATCCTATTTATGAGTGCATTAAATTATGCAGAGGTTAAGATGCTTCGTGTGCTAAAACAAGAATTTCTGGCTTGCCCACTATTCTGTCAGGGCCCCCTTAAACTCCCTGTTCCTCAGCTGTCTATCAGCGGCTCAGCATGAGGATCAAGGCAGTGCCGAAGATGGACACACTTTTGCCCTGGGCCACACAGCAGCTGGAGCCGGGTCTCAAACCCTCCAAGGGTTGTGGTGGCTCCCAGTAAGTGCTCGCATCAGCATGAGAGGGTGTCGGGAGAGGGGGATTGTTGCCAAAGAAACACTGTAGGTGATGTTGGGGTCACAGAAAGTGAAGGAGGTGTTCATGGCTGCATTTAGGAACCCAGCCAGGAACCAGGTGTTAGGAAGAAAACACACATTTTCCAAGGCACAATAACCTTGTTGTGGGTTGCAGATGGCATAGCCTCTGTCGTATCTCACACTGCCAAAATGAAACCCTCAGTGCCTGGTCAGGAGCTGGTTCCTTCCTTCTGGTTCTAAAGCCCAAGACAACCCTTTGAAAATGCAGGTCTTTGATTTAGACTCCTCAGATAACAAAACAGTTTGAGCACTAAATAACCTTCCACCAAAGCTGGAAGGAGAAGCCCCTGCTCATGTAAAGAGCCAAATCCAAACTGGACTCTTTTGCTCAGTCCCTCCCCTTCTGTACAACGTCTGGCTCCACCTTCAGGGTGGCTCTCTCTGCCTGAGGGCAAGACAGCTTGAACAGCAAAGGCCCTCCAATGGAAGAGCTCATTTCTCCCAAGGCTTCCCCACTGGGTCAAGGTCTGGATCTGCCCTCCTGGAAACCCTTCCTCCCCTTCTCAAACTGGCTGAGTGTCATGCTCAGCCTGAGAAACGTTACTAGGCACGGTTGAAGGAGCTTCACAGGCTTCACCTCCTCACATGCTCTTCTGCCTGCTCCTGTTCAGAATCTGAGGAGTTCCACTGAATGGTCCGCAGCATGTGGGGGACTGGCCCCCTCGCCAGGCCCTGGGCACAAGCCAGAGAATTAGCATCGCATGGCCCATCTGTGGAATGGATGCTGCTAGTGTCATTCCCAAGTTCACCAGCATCTCGGGGGTGATGGCAGTGGAGTAACAGACATCAGCACAGGATGTGCAGCAAAGGGAAAAGGACATGGGGGTGCGGAGTCAAGAACTGGCCCCACTCAGCGCAAGCACCCCCAGACGGCACACCAAGCTGCCTGTGCCGATGCCGAGGCAGATTGCAAAGAAGGGGACCTGCAGGTCTGGCAGCCCTCTCACTTCACAAAGAATGGATGCAGCCATGTTGTGTGATTGTCATGGCTCTTTTCTCACCAGGTGCTTTTTTCTCCTTTTGAAACATTAGGAAAATAGTCTAGACTGTCAACTTGCATTCATTCATTCATTCATTCATTCAATCAATCAATCAATATCCCATTTTTTTCTTATAGTCAGCTCAAAGCGGCTTACATCATGCTCCTCCTCCTGTTCCCAATCTTATCCTCACAACAAGAACTCTGTGAGGTGGGTTGGGCTGAGAGTCTGAGACTGGCCCAGAGTCACCCAGTGGGCTCCATGGCTGAGCAGGGCTAGAACCCAGATCGACTGAGTCCCAATCCCATGTTCTTAATGTGCGTTAAACCGCATTCCATACATGCCCCAT
>JAIXND010000755.1:18636651-18658320 GCA_023646645.1 Varanus salvator macromaculatus | reverse complement strand
AACATGTTTTCTGCACGTAACTACCCAAAGGAAGAACAGACTGATTCAATGAGTGCTTCCGCTTCCTAGCAATGCCCACAGACATTGTCCCCTTCTTCTCCTCCTCTTCTAAATCTCATTAGGTGAGACGCATAGAAAATGGCTGAAGAGAATCACACCTCGGTCTCTGCGTTTGTTCTCTTGGGGTTTGCAGATCATCCAGAGCTGCAGCGCCCACTCTTTGCCTTGTTCCTGCTGGTCTATCTTGTGACCGTGGTGGGAAATGTGGGAATGATCACTCTAATCAAGATGGACCCCCAGCTCCACACCCCCATGTACTTCTTCCTCAGCACCTTGTCCTTTGTGGACCTCTGCTATTCCTCCAGCGTCACACCCCGGATGTTGGCAAATTTAGTGGCAGACTATAAAGTCATTTCTTTCGCTGGATGCCTGATACAGTGTTACCTCTTCATTGCTCTGGCTCTAACAGAGTCCTTCATCCTGGCCGCCATGGCTTATGATCGCTACGTGGCGATCTGCAGTCCCCTGACGTATACCACAAAAATGTCGTGGGAGGTCTGTGTCTGGCTGGTGGCAGCTCCGTCCACATACAGTTTCCTGGATGCCACGATCCAGACCATATTCACCTTCCGATTGACCTTCTGTGGCTCCAATGTCATCCACCACTTTTATTGCGCTGACCCACCTCTCCTAAAGCTTTCCTGCTCGGACCCACACGTCAAATTCACCCTCATGCTGATCTCCGCCAGCTTCAACCTCATCAGCTCCCTCCTTGTGATCCTGATCTCCTACATGTTCATCCTCATCACCATCCTGAAGATTCCTTCTGCTGCAGGTAGACACAAAGCCTTCTCCACATGCGGCTTCCACCTGACGGCCGTCACCCTCTTCTACGGGACCCTTTTCGTCATGTACATCAGGCGTCCGTCCAGCCTGTCACTGGAGCAGAGCAAGGTAGTCTCCGTCTTCTATGTGGTGCTGGTCCCCATGCTCAATCCACTCATCTATAGCCTCCGGAACAAGGAAGTGAAGGGGGCCCTCAAGAGACAGTTGGGGAAGAAAGTGCTGAACGCGCAAGGTGTTTAGGCAACGCACCACAAAAGGATGCTGTCCAAACCTGTGAGCCACCCTTATATGGACAACAACACGGAGAGCTCTTGAAAGGGTTCTGGATATAGACACGCAAGAGACCACACACCTGTTCTCTCCTTCGCTTCTCACTGGTTCCACTTGCTACAGTGGAAAAGCGCAGGCTGGCTCTAGGGGCCAAAATCTAGCCCTCGCAGCCCAGCGTTTTCCCAAATGGAGGTAGCAGGCATAGAAAGAATTCCACATAGTGCTTGCAGTCATGATAATTCTGCAATGTGAATGAACTTTCAATGCAAAATTGCACATGTCCAGATTATTCCTTTTTAAGACAAGCAAGCAGTTTTGGCAGTGATTGTTATAAATTCAGAATAGTTTAACACATGGAATGGCAGTGTGTCTGTGTCGGTGGGGTGGGGGGTGAGAAATCACCGCTGTTTGCATCACAATGGAAGGAATAGGCATGGTCCCATACAAGGGACCATGCGTCTGTTCCCCTGAATGAATCCCTCATTCAGGGGAGCAATAAAATGAGGATAAAATCTAACTGGTTAAAATATTAGGTAAATGAAATGGTTTTCACTTGGTGCTTTCTGAATTCCCCGCCCTTCAGCGTCATGGAATGACTGTGCTAGGAGGGCAAATGGAAACATTGGTGCTGCTGGACACCAAAAGCAATGCAGGAGATGTTATTTGTCGGGTTTCTGGCGGGGGGAAAGGGCGAAATCAGCTGTCAGCATCCAGATTTACCAAATCCTCCCAAGGCCTCGCCTGCTGGCCATTCAGAGTTCATTTTCAGAGTGGCCTCCGATCGGCCCTTTTCAACTTACAAGCGAGCAGCCTGAGCTTGGTGCTTCATCCGATCCCAGCCTGCCTTACACCTCTGTTTTCCACTGTTTCCTTCCCATTGCACAGAATGTCTGATTTGGAAATGCTTTTGCTTGCCCAGCCCCTGCAGCAGCCCTTTCTCTGGAGAGGCTCCGAGCCAAGGCCCTGGGCTTCCGGGAAGTGCTGCGGCTCTGCCCCAGAGCGCCCACGTTGCATGCAGGCAGTCCCAGGCCCAACCCAGCGGCCTGCTGGCCCGGCACACAGGAACCCCTGCCTGGAATCTGCTAGGCTGCTCCCAGCCCTGGGCTGCCAGCCAGTTCTCCCGTCGCCACTGGATGCTTCACCAACATTCCAGGAAGCGCCAAAGGAACGTCCGGGGCCCTCTGTGGGTTGGTGCCCTTTCCTGCCCCAGGTCCTCCCGATTTGTCCCAGGGGAAGCCTTACCTAGGCAATGTTCTAGAGAGAACCACTGTTGGTGGTGCTGGAGTCACCCAACTAGGAACCAGGTCTTAGGAAGCTGCTGCACTCTTTCCAAGACATAACAACCTTGTTGTGGGTTATGGTTGGCAAAGTCTCTGCCCTATGCCACACTGCCAAGGGGAAACCCACAGTGCCTGGTCAAGAGCTGGTCCCTTCCCTCCTTCCCTCTGGCTCCAAGACCCAGGACAGCCCTTTGAAAATGCAGGTCTTTGATTTAGACTCCTCAGATAAAAGAACTGCTTGAACTCTAAATAAACTTCTACCAAAGCTGGAAGGAGAAGCCCCTGCCCATGTAGAGCCGAATCCAAACTGGACACTTTCCCTCAGTCCCTCCCTTGCAGTAAAACATGGGAGGAGAGAGAACATGGTAGCTTCCTTATGCAAGGCAGTTAATCAGCTGTTAAACTGCTCCAGTTCTTTTAAATTTCATAACAGAATCGAGATCTGAGCACTACCTGTGGGGAATTCCATCTTCTCCTTTTCTGCTGCCTGGCCTGGCATTTTGGTATAGTGGGATAGCACGAATACTCAAGAGGAGATCACGTTTTCTTTTGCACGTGCAATTAAATGCTGCATTGTTCCTGTTCTTAAAAGAGGAATTCACTGAAAGTGTTCACGGGACATGGAAGTGAGATGGGGGGGGAGGAGGGGGTTGATGTCATCTAAAGAACCCATCAACATCCCTAAGCAGGGAATGACAAGTGTGCAATAATTGTCTTTTGCAGACATTTTGTGGGTATTTCCAGGCCTATAAGTCTAATGCAGAAATACAGAGAGACTAGGTGTTTACCTATCTCCTCTTACTTATCACATACTCATGACTGGCTTCACAACACTGCACCACATGGGTCCTCAAACTACAGCCCACAGGCCGCATCCGGCCTGCCATGCTGATTTATCCGCCCCTCCTCAGAGCTTTTGGACTCGCTCAGAGAAAACGATCTCCAAGCGAGTCCAAAAGCTGATCTGGTACAGGCGTACTCAGTGGGAAGATGGCCGTGATCGCGGTTGCGCTCGTGCAGGGAAGATGGCTGCGATCACGGTCATGCTGAGGGGGGGAGATGGCTGCAATCGAGCTTGCGGGGGAGATGGCTTTGATTACGCCTACTTTCCTTGCACAAACGCGATCATGTCCGTCTCCCACCCTCCCAGCATGATCATGGACATTGTAGCTTGAGTTTGAGGACCCCAGCTCCACCAGAAGGGGACCTTCTGCAGTGAGTACTCTTCCTGCTCAGGGAGGCTTCCCAGCAACTGAGAACTCTGGAAGGTCCGGGGTCACAATCACACCTGGACAAATGTGTCTTCAGAGAAGGAAAGGAAATCTGGCCCTCCCCATGTAAGAAGGACCTATAGCAGCTCCCAGGGGCTAAGCCATGCAGCATTGTGGAATCCTGCAGGCCTCTGAATCCTGCAGGCCTCTTCAATCTGTGTGAAATGGGGAGATGGCCTGCCAGTTTGTATATGCTACCCTCCAAATGGAGGGATGCTTCTTGCTTAACAGAGAAAGATGTTAGTAGTGGGTCCTTGGGACTAGCCTGCACCTTATATTTGGATCTGTGCTAGTGTTTGCTTGTCTTCCAGCAGAGTGCATTCATGAAACTCACAGTATCCTGACATCAGTCACAGAAGATGAGATAAATTATGATAGATGCTGCTTCAGAAAACCCAGCCAAGACCCAGGCCCTCAGTGGATAGAACTGGAAATCAAAACATATGTTGGCCAAAGATGGGTGCTGAGTTATTCATGTGCTAGCTAGAGAAGGGCACCTTGGAGAGGAAACCTCACCCCCAAGCATCTGTCACTCTTGGACAAGAGTAATCTTGCTTGGCCATCACCCATCAGCTTCGGGTTAGACTCACTTAGCATGGTGCTAGAGAATAGACCCGGGCATGCTCATCTCATTCTCCCCATCATCCTGTGTGGGGCATAGCACTGGAAGAAGGCTACAGTGGCAATGGAGCACAGCACTCACTATTGGGCAGCCTGACACTGGGACTCATGGATCATTGGTGCTGAGCTATCAAATCCATATGCTTTGCGTTTGCTTGTCCTTTCTTTACAGATTTAGATCCATAAGATTTAAGAGCATGGCTGGTGGCCAGAGGACGAGCACAGTGACAGTTTTCAGGATCCTGAGGCTGACAAGTATAAAAACATTAGCTATATGGCTTTAAGCAACGAGTAGGAAGGGAAGGAATGGTGTTCTGGGGTCTAATTAGCAACTTCTTCCACAGCTTGTGGCCAGTCCAGTGAGGCATTATTAAAGAAGGAGTATGACTACACCTGAACATGTGCTGAACTCCAGGGAAAGGAAGAGAATGAATACATAATTGTGTGCTGAGGAAATTATTAGTAGAAAAGAATATCTGCTATTCTTTGTTTCTTAAGTCCTATTATTGTTAATTGCAACATACAGAGTGTGTTATAATTGCTCTCTCCACAGTTCCTCTTTTGCTCCAGAACAAAATACTACTTAAAATACTTTCTACACTGTGGAATGATATGATGCACGACATGGTGCAAGCTTAGAAGGAAACTTGGGGCATTTAGATGCATGCCAGGGATTGACTCCACTGGGAGCTAAATGTAAAGAAAGATGGATGGACAGATGTGTTCGTGCAGAAGGAAAGTAATTGTAGTTCTTGTAGTAATTGTGTATGACAGTCTTATCCACCAATGCAGGTGTTGTTGCAGTGTTTGGATTGCAAACCCCTCCCAGTTTATTCTGCTCATGTCACACACACTCAGGGCAGTTCAGGAGAGAACCAGAAGAAAATATGAGTCAACTCGCTTTCCATACTCAAAGGCAAATGAGGTGTTGCGCCACATGCTGCGCTCCCTCCCAGCCCCATAGCATCTAATGCAGTGGTGGGCAACCAGTGCCCCCCCCAGATGCTTTGGGTCTCCATCAGTCCTCACCAGTGCAGTCCATGGGGCGGGACCACCAGAATTCTAGGCCAAAGCATCAGGAAGGCCACTGTGGGAATTGTAAGCAGTACCGCTGATAGCAAGACCATAAACAAAAGGAGAAGAAAGCGTATCCAAGTGCAATAGCTGATCACAGCGACGTTGATTTAAAAAAGCAAAACAAAAAAGCTAGCACCTCCGCTCCACATACACATGCAACACACCATAGGTCTAATTAAGTGTCCAGAGGAACCTGGGAGCTGTAATATATGCATCCAAATCCACCAAAGCAGTTAGGCTGAAAAAGAAACTTAGGAACACTGTGCATTTTGAGGAAGTGGCACATTTTTCCTGTTCGCAAGCACTGGCTCACACTGGGCAGTTATGTACTCCTACACACCTGAGGCCAATGTTGGACTGCTCTGTGGCTCAAGTCAACTTCTCGGTTAGTGTCCTCTCTTCCCCTGTGCCTCCACCTGCACTAGGTGCACAGATCCTCTCATTTCTCCCCAAAATAATAATAATAATAATAATTATTATTATTATTATTATTATTATTATTATTATTATTATCTCATAATTATTGGAACTAGGTTTAGGGGGACTATATTCCACTCACAGCACTACAAGATGGAGAATACTTGGCTTAACAGTACTAAGAGTGAAAGGGACCTTGGAGTTGTTGTAGACAACAAACTAAATATGCCCTAAACTGCTAAATATGCTAAATATGCCCAAGTTAAATATGCCCCAAACATCCAATTTTAAAAGATTGCTGATAATCAGGAGATGGTTCAGAGGAGAGCAGTGGAAATGATGCAGGGCCTGGAAAATAAGTCTTATGATGAGAGGCTGAAAGAACTGGGCCTGCTCAGCTTTGAGAAAAGAAGACTATGAAGTGATGTGATAGAACTCTATGGATACCTTACAGGCTGCCACAAGGAAGAAAGAAAAGACCTATTGTTACTCATCCGAAATTGTAGGACACAGAACAATGAACTGAAACTACAGGCTCGACACAAGGAAGAATTTCCTGACTGTGAGAGCAGTACGACAGTGGAACCGGATTCCAAGAGAGGTGGTGTGCTCTTCCACACTGAAGACATTCAAGACGTAAATAGGCAGCTGTCTGAGTGGGATGGCGTAACTGGTGTCCTGCATCAGCAGAAGGTTGGCCCAGTGGCCTTCTGGGCTCCTTCTGAGCCAAATATTCTATGATTTGACTGAAAATCAAAACAAGAGCACATCAGTATATTCCTGATTTGGACTTTACAGAAAAGTGAATAAGGAAGTTGTGTTTGTGCTAGAACATAGGAAGTGCTATGCCAGATGAGAGCAAATTACTACCCAGTTCTGGATTCTGTTCACACAGCTCTGTTCAACCAGCTGCCCAAGGAAGCCCACAAGCAGGACATCCGCATCCTCCTGCCTCGGGTGCCCAGCAATTAGCATCTTGTGCTGGAAGGAACATACACAGCCATCAGGACTAGCAGGCACCTAGAGCCTTCTCCTGAATGCATTTGTCTCACCTCCTTTTAAGCCATCCAGATTGGCAGCCTTCACCCCACCTTGCAGCCACTAATTCCATCGCTCAACTATGCGCTGTGTGTAGATGTACTTCCTTTTATCTGATTTGAGTGTCCCACCATTCAGTTTCATAGGATGACTATGCTGGGTTACCCAACTACGAGTGAAGGAGAAATTCAGCGCTGGGCACTGTTTTGCACCCCTCTAGCATGTCACTCTGTAGTCAGCTCTATTTCTATAAAAATAGTCTCAGTTATTGTAGCTGCTCCTTACAAAGGAGTTGCTCCAGTTCCTTGATCATCTTAGTTACCCCTTTTTGCACCTTTTCCAACTCTGCAATGCCCTCATTTGAGTGTGGTGACCAGAACTGCATGCAGTATTCCAAGGGTGGCTGCACCATAGTTTTGCATCAGGGAAGTATAAGACTGGCAATGTTATTCTCAGGGCTATGTATTGCGTTCTTATTATGTATCTACTTGTTGCATAAGTTTTTATTCTGCTTATTATGTACAAAGCTTTATGACTGATACAATTATGAAACACTGTGTACATAATCTATCTCAACTTTAGCAAGGCTTTCAACATAGTGCCCCACAACATCCTGAAAAACAAACTAGCAAAATGTGGACTATGTAGAACAACTATTAGGTGGATCCAAATTTGACAAGTAAATCAGACACAAAGAGTGCTCATCAATGGCACCTTCTATAACTGGACAAGGTAACTAGTGGGGTACCACCAGGTTCAGTCCTAGGCCAAGTGCTCTTCAGCATATCTTTTAACGATCTTGATGATGAAGTACAAGGAAGAATAATCAAATTTGCAGACACTACAAAACTGGTAGATTGTTGAACACCCTGGAAGACCAAGAGAAGATCCAAGGCAATCTAAATAAGCTTGAACGGTGAGCTGAAAGCAACAGAATGAGATTTAGTAAGGCCAAATGACAAGTCTTCCACCTAGGAAAAAGAAACCAGATGCATTGATACAAGATGGGGAATATGTGGCTCAACAGTAGAAAAAGACCTTGGAGTTTCTGTGGACAACAGGCTAAATATGAGCCAACAATGCAATGTAGCAGCAGAATTGGCAAATGCTGTTTTGGGATGCTGTTTTAATAGAAGTATTACTTCCAGATCATGAGAAGTAATACTTCTCATCGAGAATACTGTGTCCCATTCTGGGCACCAAGTTTCAAGAAAGATGCAGAAAAATTAGAAAGGTTCTGGAGGAGGGGAACAAAAAATATCCAGGATTTGGAAACATTGCCCTATGAGGAGAGACTGGTATGCTCTTCCTGAGAAGAGAAGGCTGAGGGGAGATATGATATCACACTATAAGTACCTAAAAGGCTGTCACAAAGAGGGAAGGACAAGAGCGAGATCTCTTCTTCCTGATACCAGAGTGTAGGTCATGGAATAATCATCTCAAGCTGCTGGACCTGCTTCAGGCTGGATATCAGGAAAAATTTCCTCACTGTCAGAGCAATACAACAGTGAAACCAGTTGCATAGGGAGGTTGTGGGCTCTCCCACACTAGAGACATGCAAAAAGACAGTGGACAGCCATCCCAGTGGCATGGTGTAACTTGGTATTCTGCAACACTTCCTGCCCCTTCCAACTCTGCTATTCCGTGATTCTGTGATCTATAAGAAACTTTAAAAATGGGCATCCATGGCAACCCTAGAGAAATCAACAAAAAGATTAAATTTGTTCCCCTGCTTGGTCTCTCCCTCATTGCCTACTCAGATTACAGGGAAACATGGGGGGGTTGCATTGTTTTTGCAATAAAGAGAGTGTAATTATCATTTTAGACTTTCACACTGAAACAACCTCATGAGGCACAGCTACTGAATGCCATTTCAAAGATGGCCTCTTGCTGGGGTCCATTTGGTCCTTGCTTCAGTGACTATGGCAGAAATGATGTATCTTAGCACCACTCTTTTTGCAGAGTACAGAATCTGACACAAGGTGCCAATTTCTGAAACCAGAAGAAGTCTAAAAGCAAAAGAAAGTGAGAACATCTCCTCAAAAGTGCTGTCCCCATTTAGCTGAGAATGCTGATTGCAACCAGTTTGGGAACCTTGTCAGTTCTGCAAATAACTTTCTGTCTATCAAAGTTGGCTACCAAAGCTGGCTGGGAAAAGTTTCCAGACAAAGAGAAACTAATATGAGCATCATGAATTATCTCAGTAAGGATGTAAGGTGGGGAGTGACAAGGTGGAGACCTTTTGGGAAATATGTTTGCCCTGGTTTCTCACAAGCAATGCAATCTTTGCATCAAGTCATCTGGGGATCTGAGCTGAATAAATAAGTGCCACTTCTCTGCGACTTGCCAAGCTGATGCTCTTCAGGAGATGAGCAAGAACTGAAAAGACTGGGCTGAACATCTGACAGATGGAGAGCAGGGACCGAAGATTCCTGCCTATGCCTTCAGGTGGGAAACAGGTATAAAGTGAATAAGAGGCACATAAAGCAAGGGTTTGTGTTGCCAGAGATCAGAGCTCTGAAGGAAGAAAGGAAGTTCAAGGTTTTGCATTTTCTGCTTGATTGTAATTAACAAAAAGAAGTCCGTGCTAGAAGTTTCTCCTTGCTTAAAATACTGGCTTAGGTGCCCTTGAATGTCAAGGAAGAATTTCCTGAATGGCGGTCATTGCTGAGAGGTGGGAAGCAAAAAGACAGAGCAGTTCCTAAGTCTCCATGATGCTGGCCTCTTCCAAGGCTAGTCTGAGTAAAATGACAGAGCTGGTTTCAATATACCCAAAATCAGGTGTTAGCCATTCCTACCTCCTTGTTAGCTGTCGGAACTCATCAGCCTCAGAGAGTGAGTAACCCAGAGGATGTTGGAGCAGAAGAGCTTCTTCCACTCCATTTTTTCCTCATAACAGCAACAACCCTGTGAGGTAGGTCAGGCTGAGAGTCCATGATTGGCCCAAAGTCAGCCAGTGAGCTTCATGGTAGAGTGGGGATTAGAGAACCCAGGTCTGCTGAGTCCTTCTATGGGACAGTTATGTTTATGTACCTGAGTCCCATATCAAGCTACTCCTTAGATCAGGACAAATGGACCTCAGTGTTCTACACCATTGCAATCCCTATGTTGAACCCTCTAATCTACAGCCTGAGAAACCAGGAGGTGAAGGAAGCTTTGAGCAGAGTCATAGGCAAGGAAGTTTTATCCCAGAGCATGCTACATTCAAACAGTTGTGGGGAGGAATCAGCTGTATGCCTTATATTCTGAGGTGGCATTGCAGCTGGAGTCTGCATGGAATGAGATTTCTGTAGAGATATAGCCTATCAGGAGCTTAATTTGTTAAAGAATCATATCAGCTGTTCCATAAAATAAAAAAGCGGGCAAAATTTCAGTTTTGTGAAGAACTATGATATCTTTTTCAATGTGTCAAGATCTGTGGATGTTGAACTAGTGTCAGAAAAATGAAAATAGTACCCATTATTTTCTTTTTCAACATGTTTATGTATATCTTCTTGTTATATCCTCATAATGAGCATTGATCATAGCATTTGACTTCCAACTCCATGCACAGTTTCCTGTTTCCACAAAACCAGATCAAGAGCAAGTTCACCTATGGGTAGGTCCAACTGAAAACAGTGCACTAGAGCCGGAGTTTTATCTACCTGGCCAGGGGGGTGCCCCCTAGTGGAGGCTACAGGGGAGGCGACAGTGATGTTTGCTGCTGCTTCCCCTCCTTCTGCAGCCCACAGCAGCACTTCCCCCTCTATTCCAGGTGGCAGAGCAGGTTTTTGAGATAGTAAATGACCACAGAAGGCAGGGGAACCAGCAAAAATTGCCTCCTCATTTTAGCAAGCAAAAAGACACTGCTGGCTCCACAGCAATGGAAGGAGTCCTTCTGGCTGTGGGAGGCTTATACCAGATCCAGTCCTGCTTGTGTCCTAGCACAAAGATCTAAAGAATAAGCTCACCAGGGACCATATAAGGAACAAGGGATGTTAAATCAGAACATATCTACCTCCAGAAAAAAGAGGATCTGGGAGTTTACCAACAACCAACCTAGGACTTGAGAACTAGTAGCCCACATAATATTGTTTGAGCCGTCAGTTGCCAGCTAGAGGCAAGAGGTGCTTTTTGGAGATTGCAGTGACCATGGAACTGCCTCTGATGTTCTAGTTAGTTCCTTCTTCATGAAGTGGCCCAGCAGCAAAACTGCTTGGTGATGACCAGAAGCCTAGTACCCCAAAGCTAATTTCTGAGCAAACCACAGCAGCATTGTTTTGGAATGGTTTTGGCCAGGAGAGACATCAGACAGCCTGTGCCAGAGTTTTGTTGTGTTGCTTCTTGGCTAGTCCATCACAGACTCTAAAATTTGTCCAGTCCAGGCTGGACAACTTGTGATCTTAAGCTTACGGCCGAAAATCTGTCATGGGCAGCCCATTGATGTAAGTGACACTTTAGCACAGACTGGATAGATAGCACCTAGCATTGGACTATTAGTTCTAGACATAAATACAAGGTACCAGCTCCTCAAAATATTTCCCACTGAAAAACTTCATGAGAAGCTGTGAATTGCACATGAGACATGGGCTAAAATTGGCCAGCATTTTTAACTAAGGGTCTCAGCCCCTGCAAACCAGATTCTTTTGATCGGGGTTAAACTATTCCTTGACTAATGCATGTAAGAACAGCAACAACAAAGAATTAAGTCAGGAAGATTGCTCCATTACTAGGGATCTTCACAGACCCACAGTTTTGACTTGAGTCTGCTTTGAAAGAGGGGCTGTTTCTGATCAGATCAGATTTAGTACTGACTGGGATTCAGATCTTGTCCCACTCAGGACTAAATCTGAGCTGAAGTTCAAAAATCTGATACTTTGTGCCTTCCATTGACTATCATGAGAAATGCAAAAATGGCTATATTTTTTTTCTTGGTCAGAATTCAATAATATTTTAATCAATAATAATGGGCCTAGTAGCCCCTCAAGAGGGGTTTATGCCTGCCAAATGCCTATTGCTAATTGCTATATGGTGTAATGACAAAACCTTTATAAAAAGCATGAATAAAAATCCAAAAATTTTATACTGTGAAAAAGGCCATAATAATATAGCCATTATACTACATTATACAATATAGCATTGTATAATGTTTGTACGATACAATAGCATATTGTTTTGAAATGCACTCTAATCCATGAGTACATATACCGCAATAAATGTGTTATTCATTAAAGTGCCACTTATTAACACATTTTTGGCTGTTTGCTGGAACATACATGCCATAATAGGCTTATCATGAGGTAACCCTTTAGAGATGCTAAATCCCAAAGCTCCTTCCCTTCTTTTCTACAATCTCAACTTCCCACTTTCTCGTAACAAAGCAAAGAAGTGGAAAAGGATCTTTGATGGTACCACTTCAGCTCCAGTCAGTTTTTTTCTTTGGGAAGCATCAGGGCTGTTGTAGACGTCCAGGTAACATAACATTTTTCTGTCCTTTGAACTGAGAAAATGAGGAAAGCCACGTTTATTCTTTTGGCAAAACTAGGAAGTCACTCCAATGCACTCTGTCCTTACAATCCCAAAGCAAGAATGTTCCATATGCAATCATCTTCTATAAAAGAGAAAGCTGGAGCTGTGAGCTTCTGATTATTTCAGAAAAACTATCAACAGTCCAAGGTTACCCAGATAAATCTCTGAGTCCTTTAACTGTATTAACTCTCGTACTGTTATTTACTTGTGCTTGTATCTTTGATGTTGTGTTTGTATCTTTGGTGAATATCACATCCATTTATTTTAATGTTTTAGTTGCTATAAACCTGCCCAGAATCCTTGGATGAAAGGTGCTACAATAATTTTAAATGAAAGCTCTTCTTTCTTAAGTGTTTATGCAGCCCTGTGGTAGCAGGTAGAGTGAGTGTGAGAATATTCCAGGCATGGGCAACCTCTGGACCGCATGTGGGCCTGCCACCCCTCCCACTCTCTACCTCTGATTTTTTAAAAAGGCACTTTAAGGAGTAATGGGTCAGTAGCACTGTGGAGTCCCAAAAAGGACCATTCTACCCTTTTAGAACTTTGAAGCCCCCGTGGAACTCCAACATAGTCAAAGTTAGCTTGCTAAGCATTCAGTCTAACCTTTTTGGTACTCCACAGTGCTGCAGGTGCCATTTTCAGGTTGCCCAGCAACCTGGCCTGTAGGGATGGGTCCAGAGGAGGTGCAAATGGCTCCCAGACGTCTGAAGTTGGCAATACAGGTAAGAAATATACTAGATAAAATGTTACATAGCTTGGATCCAGAGTTTCCTGGAATGGAATTCCACATGAATATGTCCTCACTGGTAGAGATGGGGTTTGTTCGTTGATTGGTTTGTTTGTTTGTTTTGCCAATTCCTCCTTCCTCCTGCTGTCCCGTGTCCTGCAAGGCAGGGTTGCTGGAGTGCTAGGGAGTGCAGGGGGATGTGGTGGGAATGAGTCCTCTTCTTTGCCTTAGTGGGCTCCTCCATAGAGTCTGTCCCTTTTGCAGTTGCTTTCATCATTACATGCTGCCTTTCCCCTGCTCTGAAAACAAAGCACCCAGCTGAAAGGGCTGGATAGGCACAAAAGCGAACCTGGAGTGTCATGCATTGTCTAAAGCATCCATAAACAAACGTGGGTGGGGAGTGATGGGTGCATAATAAATGCCTCTCGTAGAAAAGCCGCTACTCAGAAATAAGCGCCATTTTCTGTTCTGTGAGGCTTACTCCAAGAGCAGCAGGCATTGGCTTGTGACCGTAGCCATTTCCTTTCCTTCTTCACGTGGAAGAAATTCATCAAGTGGTATCAAATGAATTTATAGTAGGCTTTCATCCTTTCCAGAAGAAGAACTCACAGCTGAGCCTTAGAACGTCTTGTTTCTGTTTCAGATATTATGAGTAACCCAGACGCAGCCCCTGTTCAGCTGGAGAGGTAGGCTTTTCTGCCTGAGAGAAAGAATAAAAGAACTCACAAACCTCAGCAGGCATGGATGAGCTGGGAAAGGTTTAACACCCTTTATCTGCTGCCGTTTCTTCTCGCAGATTAAATAATACAAATAAAAATGAATGACAGCAATAGCACTTTTGTGACTGAGTTCATATTCCTGGGGTTCTCTGATCAGCCAAAGGTCCAAGCGATACTGTTTGTGGTGTTTCTGGCTGGTTACCTCCTCACAGTTTTTGGGAACATCCTCATCGTCTCAGTCGTCACAGCGGATTCTCAGCTTCATACACCCATGTATTTTTTCCTGATCAATTTGTCCTTCCTGGACATTTATTATACCACCACCAATGTCCCCCAGATGCTGATGAACATTGTGACCAGATGGAAAATGATTTCCTTTTGGGGTTGCGCAATCCAGATGTATTTCTCCTTGGCGCTCGGCATGGCAGAGTGCTTTCTGCTCGGAGTCATGGCTTATGACCGCTATGTGGCCATCTGTCAGCCCTTGCTTTACGCAGCCATCATGAACTGGAAGCTCTGTGTTCAGCTGGCCGCCTTCTGTTGGGGCAGCAGTTTCATGAGCTCCTTGATTATCAACCTTCTCGTCTTGCAGTTGCCCTTCTGTGGTCCCAACATCTTGAACCATTATTTCTGTGAGGTGCCAGCAGTGCTGTCTTTGGCCTGCACTGACACCTCCAGCACTGAAATGGTAGTGTTCATTTTCAGCATCGTCGTAGTCTTCATTCCCTTCCTGATGATTATGGTCTCCTACGCCTGCATTTTCTTAGCAGTGCTGCAGATGAAAACAACCTCGGGAAGGGCCAAGGCATTCTCAACCTGCGCATCCCACCTCACTGTCGTAGCCATATTTTATGGGACAGCCCTTTTCATGTACATGCGACCAAGGTCAAAGTCTTCGCAAGACAAGGACAAAGTGATTGCTATGTTTTATACCATTATTATGCCCATGCTGAACCCCTTGATATATAGCCTGAGGAACAAAGATGTGAAGGACATTTTGAGATCACTCATGTTCACAAGATGCTCAGTCCTTTGATTTAAGCTGTCCTGAGAACCTTTTGTTATTTGACAAGGTATAAATCTCACAGAGAAGTACAATCAATAAAATGGAATTGTCAGCAAAAGAATCTCTGCGTGTTTGAAGCCGCTTGGTTGTAAATAGCCTCTGCATGTCCTCCACTCTCAGACACACACGTTGTGCCAAATTAAGATTGGAGAGGGGAGAGCACATCTTCCAGAGTCCAGTAAGCATCATAAGGTGTCAAGGAGCTATTTACTGAAATGTCCCAATGTATTTGTTTTGCTTGATTCATGCTCCTCAGGAAGAAAATACTCCATGTAGGAAACCTGAAATTACCATCACCTCCAAAGATGGATAAATTATACTTAAAGAAGGAGTGATGCTCCAGCAGGATGTGATGTAGACTCAGTCCCCACTTCTCGTGAGCAGGGGTAAACACAGAAGGCCCAAACTGGCCGTCTGAGTGCTTTGGTAGTGTGGAGGCCACCTTTCTCTATGCTTCTCCCACCATCCATTGCATGCCGGCATCCTCCGAGTTGAGAGGGTTGTGAGCAGCCACATTGGAGGGCACTCTAAGTGCTCTTGGCAGTTTGCAATGCATGGCAATGCTCAGCAGATCAGGCAGGCTCTTAAAAGCTTCTGTGTCAGTGTGCTCAAAGATTTGTATCACTGCATCCCTGCAACACTGCAAACACAGCCAGGCAGAGCCAGTGATATGGGTGACATTCGCCTACTAAGGGGCTAAGTCCCATTCAAGGCAGTGGGAAGCAACTTCTTAATAAAGAAAACACAGCACTCTGTTAATTATTCAACAAGTTGCATTTTAGATTTTGTAGACTATGTCAGGAATGGTTGCTTATCAAGAATGGTTTTGAACATTAACCAAGTGAGTTTAGTGAGTTTTTCCTTTTCTTAGCTTCCATTTGCTAAGAAGTGGCATTTGTGCATGTAAAGGAAGATGAATAAAGGGCACATGATTTTAAAAGAGATGTGCAGATGTAGGGGATGCTGCAGGCTGCTATTCTTACAGGGGACTCTCCTGTTATGGGCAAGCCACCCACCCTTTGCCAGGTGGTGTTTGACCACCGGCTGCCCTGAAGGTTGATACCATCATGATAACAGGAGGCCTTCCCACACACCTCCTCCCCAAGCAGCAAAGCTCCAGATGGGCGAGCTGAGCTGGCCTCAGAGCATCTCGCAGAGCCACACTGCGCAGCAAAATCCTAAGCATGAAACTTCTGGAATTGCCATCCAGCCTAAAGGTGCCCATGAAGGCTAACCAACCCTAATCTCAACTGGATTATGCCTATACCTACCTGCCCCAGGGAGGGATAAGTCTAGCTTAATACCTTATGCCCCACTTGTAGGAAAATATTCCTGGAAGGCCCCTCTGTAGACCTACCAAGAAAAAAAATACTTCCCAAATCTGATGGTGCATGTTTTCCTGTTTATACAGTTCCTATCACATCTGAAAAATTTCCTGATGGAGAGTGACCCAAAAAGATCAAACCATATTGCATCTCCTGGATCACTTTCTTCTGTGCCTGAAAAGGCCCTTCCAGGGATAACTCAACACCATCAAGAAATATGCAGAAGACATTTGACCTCAGAATGACCACTCCAACCCATTCAAACAAGCCACACAAACCTTTGAAGGCCTGCAGATGTTTGTTCACTCCCGCCACTGCAGTATATTGCCAAAACCTATGGGGGGGACACACCACACTTGCCAGAATACTGTGGGGGGGTCACTCCTTTCATGCTGTGTCTCCCCCCCCCCCCACACACACACACACACTCAGCATCTGGTGGCAGACTGGCTAAACCAGAACTGGTTCCAAAGAAGATCTGGCAGCCTTCTGGCTGACCAGAAGCACCATGCTGCATCCACATATCTGCATATGCACAGGATCTCTGGTGATCTAAGAAGAAAAAAAGATAGAAAGAGAGAGAGTCAGAAGGGGCCTCCTGGGCCACCTAGTCTGACCCCCGGCTCCAGCTGGCTCCGCTCATGACATGCCCACCATGAGCATGACAGAGTGCATTCCTTTAGTCAGTGTGGGCAACTGATGGGCAGACCAGAAGGCCTCGGGCGCCAGGGTGCTGCAGCAGCAGACGCTGCAGCCTCCCTGTGTAAGACAGGCTCTTCTCAGGTTAGAATGGATCTTTGCACCAAAAGGACATTTGAGGACTGTGAATCTCAATCATCTAATCGGAAGTAAAAATAAAGAATGGGGCCTGAAGGAATTATTAAGGATGCAACGGAAGCATCCCCAAAATAGAAAATCTATCCTGTGACATTTTAGGTGACGAATGGACTATGGAAATGTGCTAGTGGTGCTTGACATGCTGTTAGAAAAACCATGTCTCTACTGCTAAAAGAAATGGCATCTCCAACATGAACATGGTGTTCAAGGTGATAGTATCTTTCATGTCCCTTTTTATATATAGGGCCTGGGATATTGAAATGATTGCTTACAAAGCATTAGAAGGCACACACCTTACAAGTAGTCCCAGTACAGATGGTGCATCTGTACGGATAGGCAAAGGCTGCACACAACCCCCTCCCTGACCATGCTCTTGCTAGCCGCGTTTACAGAAATCTACATCAGCCAATAGATGGGGATGCCATCTGCCCACCCATCCCTGCACGCATGGAAAGTAATAATGGGGGAGGGGGTTTAAAGCAAGTAGCTCTGAAATCATTTCAGTGTCTTGATATTTCCTCAAAATGATGGGATTCCAAAGTTAGGGAAAACTTATTCCATTGTTCCCAGTAAGGGGAAATACACCTAAACATTATATAACCGCATTCAATAGTGTAGTGGTCATGAATGTTGGCGTGGGAATCCAGGAGATGCAGGTTCTAGTCCCCACTCAGTCATGAAACTCACTGGGATTGCTGTGCAGTTAAAAACAGAGAGAAGTGGAATCATGTAGGCCACCTTTAGTTCTTGGAGAAAAAAGGGAGATAGATAGATAGATGTTAAAAATAAATATATGAATTGAGAAAATGGACAGAACCAAGTGTCACCATCCAGGCGGTATCTCTAGTTTGTACTCTCTCTGCTCCTCTTAAGCATTTTGATTCCTTCAATCACTTCCTGGTTTGCAATAAAGACAGTTTGCTGTGACATGTGAATCAGGTGGGCTGCTAAGAGTAATGGAGAATAGTTGGCTCCTGGTGCAGAATGAGGTTCTCTTGTTTATTCTATGTCTGTGGTCAAAGTCTGTATGAGGATACTGTGAGAAGTTTAGCTGCCAGCCCTCGTCTCTACAGCAAACCACAGATACCAACAAAAAGCCTCTTCAGCACAGGGCATTTATTGTGCACTCCTGATGCCTCATTTGTGCAAATCTGCCACTCCTTTACATGATGGCATTATCCTTCCAAGGCCTTTCCTAAGTTTTCCAGCCATTTTCGCTGTGTTTTTACTGCAGGGATAATGCAGCATTTTCCTGGATGCTGACATGATTAGCTACAGAAATTCAGTGAATTTTTGCAATCCTGCTTTATACTGTAGCACCACCTAGTGTTGAATAATGGAGCATGCAAGGCCATATCGAAGGGTAGAGAGGAAAATCCCTGGAAAGAAACCTCAGTCAAGGGATGCCGAAAGTAGCCTTGGTAAAGCACCAGGGTCTGTGCATCTTGCGGAGCAGCCCCTCAGACTCTGCCGGTTCTTACTGTGCAGCAAAATTATTCTTGTGCTATAACCGTGAGGGCCTTTCTCTGATCCATCTTTCAGAACTGTGCTTAGGGCCATGATTCAGGGCTTTAGTTCTGCAACATGTGAAACCAATTGCATCAGAAATGAAACCTAAACTCATGGTAACTACTTGGAATGTAATGGGGAAAAACTTTTAACTAGTAACCCCCTGAAATACTGTAAGTGTTCTGAGTATTGCAACACCAGCACTTTTCCAAGTGGGACAGCACTGAGCCCAAAAGTGCGTACGTTGCACTGTAAAGAGTGCAGCCATCAAAGCCAGTGACTGACCAGCACCTGGCCTCATGAACATTACCTGGAAGCATCACCTGTGCTGTGTGCAAATAGCCACCCCGTGGTATTGCAGGACAGAGAACGGCTGCTCATTGGCAGGGGAGGAGTGCCGTGGAAAGCAGGAGGGAGAGAGGCCATGCCCAAACATTTAGTCTTTTGCACAAAAAGGATCAGCTGAGATAAAGCACTGACTTGCACAGACTCATGGCATTGCACTTTATGGGTCCAGGTGCAGAATCATTTTAGTTGCAATGCAGCGTGAGGAGAAGGAAGAACTACACCTCCTATAGCAGTCCTCTGTTCTCCTTAAGTGCTTGTTTCCTTGATTGCTAGAAATCAGCACTCATTCAGAATATTATATGTGCCTGAACAGTTCTCGCTAGCACCCAATTCTATGCAAGCCTCTTCTTGCTGATACCAGAGTGTAGGACATGGAATAATCAAGCTGCAACAAACCAGATTCAGGCTAGATACCAGGAAAAGCTTCCCCACTTTCAGAGCAATACAACCGAGGAACCAGCTGCCTAGGGAGATTGTGGGCTCTCCCATACTAGAGACATTCAAAAAGAAACTGGGCAGCCATCTGAATGGGGTGGTGTAACTTGGTGTCCTGCAACAGCAAGGGTTGGACCAATGACCTTCATGGCCCCTTCCAACTCTACTATTCTATGAAAGTGACAAAAAGTCCCACAAGTGGAAGAGGAAGAGGTCAAACAAAATATTTTGTTAAAGCAACATTTTAGAGCATGGCTTTGTTCCATGTTCAGCCAAATGTACTACCAGTCGATACGACTTTGGTGCACCTGCAACTGGAGCACTGTGTTTAGTTCTGGGCTCCACATTACAGAAAATATCAGTGGAACCAGTGCAGCATAGGGCCACAAGGATGGTGGCCGGATTGCAGAGGAAGTTGTATCAGGTGAGACTGAGGAAACTGGGTCTTTTCAGCCTGGGGAAGAGGAGACTCTGAGAGGATCTGTTGGTGACATATAGGTATGTGAGGGTGTGTCACACAGTGGTGGGTCAAGACCTGTTTCCCCTGCAGAGGAAGGCAAGACATGTTCCAATGGAGCAAAGTTCAGGGAATCAAGGTTCAATTTGGATGCCAGGAAGTACTTCCTGATGGTTAGGACCCCTAAGGTATGGAATGGGCTTTCACAGGAGGTGGTCGAAGCTCCATTGGTGAGGGTGTTCAAGGATAGGTTGGACACGCACATGGTAGGCATGTCATGAGTGGAGCCAGCTGGAGCAAGGAGTCAGACTAGATGGCTCAGGAGGTTCCTTCTGACTCTTTCTATGTTTCTAACTTCTAATTCATATTTTTCCTTTTCACTAATTGCTTTTTATAGGATTTGGCATTACTTGCCATTTCAAGCCATGTGATTTCTAGTGGTCACCAATATGGACCTCTTCATATTTGACATTCACGGAGCCTCAGCACCTCAGAGGAGTTGTCCTTTCAAGGATAATCTTGGAGTGAACAACAATAATTTTAGTGTTAAAGACAATGCAAAGGATCAGGAAAAAATATTTCAAGCCTCTTGGCTTAAGATATCAGAAGAGCAGAAAAGACTGATGGATCAGACCATAGGTCTATTTGGTCCAAGATTCCATTCCTAAAACTAGCTGCTCACAAGCACAACCACCCCCTCCTGCTCCTGTTCCCCCACAACGGCTGGTGTGAGGCAGCCTGCCTTTGATACCGGGGGTAACATACAGCTATCATAATAGCTAGTGACAGCTTTGTTTTCCTTTACTTTCATCACCCTCCTTTTCTGTCATGTCTTCTAAATAGTAAAGTTGTTTTGTAACACTCTTGTTCACTGATCTTATGTAAGCAGTTTTGGGAGCATTTTTGGCAATTTTGGGACCATTTAACAGGAAGTCAACATGTTATGAATGAATGAATGAATGAATGAATGAATGAATGAATGAATGGAGATCTTACATAGCAACTAGTCATCACTGTTGCACAGCAGATCATGGTGATGAATGAGAAAGCATAGGCATCGGATCTACTCCAATGTTCAAGTTCTGATACACTTTCCAGGTGATCTGATCTTCCTGTCTCCTTCTCCTCTTCCAGCTCTGTTGAGTACAAGTAAAGTTACCAGTGGAAATAAATTCCTGGTAGCTCTGACGAATGGGCTCTCTGGGTCTATAGGAAAGCAGTGGGATGGGGAACCCTGAAACAGGTGCCAGGTTGCCTGAGGCTTTCAACTTCAGTTCCCATTAGACAAGCCTTAGACAAGCATGCTCTATGGGCAGGAATACTAGGAGCTGATGTTCCAAGCTTCTAGAAATCCACTTTCTGCCCACTCCTGCTGCTTTAAATAACATGTTATGAATCTGCCTCTGAATCCAGTGGGTTTTTCAGAGGCAGCAAAACCTTTTTTTAATTTTAGGAGAGCACTAATATGTTGTACCATTAAAGAAGCCACTGGGATTACATCCTTATGAGACAAGCGGATGTTCTGAATAAATATCCAGCAGCATCTTCTAATCAGCATCTCCTAGTGTGATATAAATTGCTGTTCCCTGCCCACACTTAGTTCAATAAATTAGTTCTGGGATTCAGCACACTCCTGCTTTTTATTCCAGAATCATATGCTTCCCATATCAAGAGGCTCCAATCTTATATTATGGATGCAACCAGGAACAAGAAGAGCTTCTTAGAATTTTATCCCATAAAGGTCCAGCTTCCTTAATTCTGTAGATGTCCATCTACAGTACAACCTTTCCAGCTTCCTTTCTCACCTCCATATGAAGAATACACTTGAGCAGAATACACTTGAAGATCAGTTCTTAGAAAGGTGTCTTCCTTCCTTCCTTCCTTCCTTCCTTCCTTCCTTCCTTCCTTCCTTCCTTCC
>JAIXND010000755.1:18564720-18636641 GCA_023646645.1 Varanus salvator macromaculatus | reverse complement strand
TCCTTCCTTCCTTCCTTCCTTCCTTCCTTCCTTCCTTCCTTCCTTCCGCTCCTGCCACTGCATGTATTCTGGAATGGACAAGGAGGATAAGGCTGAATGTAGGCTGCTTGCTTAGGCTTGCCAAGGTAAGGCAATGACAACCAAGACCTTCAATGGAGTCCATTGCCCTGATTAAGGTCATGGTTAAACTTGTGGTGGCAAACAGGGCAATGGTTTGAATGGAGCTCTAAAAACATAGTCAGTTGAACAAGACAATTCATGACAAAAGAGATTTTTTAAAAATGAGATTGATACAATTCATCCTCCACCAAAGTGGTGCCCTCCAGATGTTTGAATTACAGCCCCCACTAGCCTTAGCCAGCATGGTCTGGTATGATAGGATCTGCAGTCCAAAACATCCACAGGGCATCCTATTGGGGCAGGGTATATGTATTACATATGCCTTTGAGGTTAAAGAGTGGGGTAGGGGGTAATCCCACTTTTTGGCTCAGTCCATGAGACTGTAAACAGAAGTGCTTAAAAGGGATGGTGTCATCTATTCTGCTTCTTGAACAGCTGTTCTCATATTCTACTACTTTCTGTAGTATTATTAGTTCTGTTCTCCATACCTCTGCTAAACTTGTAGGTTTCCAACTACACTCCTTAAGTGCTTTCTAGTGCCATCCAATGTGGCTGCCTATACCTCTCCAAATTGGGTTAGACAGTGGGAAAAGTGTGGAGGCTAGGATTGCCTCCTGTCACTCTCCAAAGCATTTATGCAGTTGATTTCAGCTGCCCAACTGTTTTCTCCTCCTCATGAAGAAGAAAGGAGGAGGCATTGCTTGGCTTCCTTGGACAATGCTGTGCCTCATTCTTCCCATCCCCTCCACACCAGCTCCAGAGTCAATCTCTGCCTTTGGAACTCAGCTCATGTGGAAAAAACCACACCTGCTGTGAGGTGGAAGGATGGCCCTCAAAGATTGAAGGCACAGCATGACTTCAGATTGCTTTTCTGGGGTCACAACTAGGATGCCAATTCATCCTATGGCCTCCCCAGATATCTCTTTCATTTTGCCTCTGACAATGTGGCACATTGCCCTGTTTCTGGTGCTAGGCAGTTCCTTTGGCTCCATCCTCCAACATACCTTCCCAAGGGGCCCAATGTCTGGGTGTGAGAAGCCTGCAGCAGTGCTGTGTTGGGCACTCTAGGGCATTATGGGGATTTTAAAATGGTGGCTGCCCAGATACCCAATAGTGTACTACCTAAGCTTGCAGTGGGGGAGAGAGCAAATAGGAGAAGACAGTGAACCATCTTTTTCTGAGGGCCTCCTCCAGGCTGGAGCCAGCCCTGCTTTTAGATTGGCCTTCCCCAACCCAGAATGGTTTCCATATGTTGGGCTATAGCATCCAACATTCTCCAGCCTGCATAGCTGAGCACTGTAGTCCAACCATTGTGGTCCATTCAGTGAGCATCGGGTTGGGGAAGGCAGTATGAGATCATAATTAAGCACCCATAGAACACAGGAATGGCATCCCCTTCCAGTATTGCCTGGCGTTATTAATTAAAGTCAGACAATCCTTGATTTCTACTTGGCAAGAATGCCCAAAATACAGCTCACTGAAATAACTCCAGTGTGCATCTTCCATTTCCTCAGCAACAGATCTCGAGCAGTTTCATGGAGAAAGGAAACCAGACCACAGTGGCAAGGTTCATCCTTCTGGGGTTCACCACAAACCCCAAACTCCAAGTGCTCCTGTTTGTGCTGTTTCTATTCATATATATAGCCAGCCTGAGCGGGAACATGGCACTGGTTGCCCTAATCTGTAGCAGCTCTCGCCTCCATACACCCATGTATTTCTTCATTGGGAATCTGTCCTTCCTGGACCTCTGGTATTCCTCTGTCTACACCCCTAAAATCCTGGTGAACTGTCTCTCTGAAGACAAGAGCATTCCTTCGGAGGTTGTGGTTCCCAGTTCTTTTTTTCTGCTGGCCTTGCATACAGCGAATGTTACCTCCTTGCAGCCATGGCCTATGACCGTTATGCAGCCCTGCTGTATGCCATGGCCATGTCCAGAAAGCTGTGCACTGGGCTGGTGGCCATCTCATATCTAAGTGGCTTCATCAATGCCACAATAATCACGAGTGAAACCTTCAGGCTGCTTCTGTGAAGGCAACATCATTGATGACTTCTTCTGTGACCTTCCTCCATGGGTGAAGCTGTCCTGTAATGTCCCAGGGAGCTACCCATCTGTGCTGTACTTCATTCTGGCCTCAAATGTGATTACTCCCTCAGCACTTATCCTTGCCTCCTATGCCTTCCTCCTGGCGGCCATCTTACAGATTCAATCCCCTGAAGGGAAATGGAAAGCCTTTTCCCCCTGTGCCTCTCACCTGACTGCTGTCGCTTTGTACTATCCTCCATCCTCTTCATCTACTCACACCCCAGTTCCAGCTGTGCCTTGGAGAGGGACAAAGTTGTTTCTGTCTTCTACTCCGTGGTAATCCCAATGCTGAATCCCCTTATTTACAGTCTCAGGAACATGGAGGTAAAGGAAGCTCTGAAGAAAGTAGTGATGAAGTGGAGAGCAGAATAAATACATATGGACTGCAAGCATGTACCTTTCCTTTTATTTTTACCAGCCTGATAATGTTAATAACTAGTAAGACCTTTGGTCATGCATGTGTTGCTAGGGTCATCCTCAGAACTTCCTTTCCATAATGGGCATTTGTGGGTCACTACCCCAAGGATGGGCATTTCCACCATTCGTATGTTTAGGACCTGTCCACCCTGGATTGGATTAATGCCATTGTTTGCATGGCATTTCTTTCAACAACCAGTAGTTCTTTCGGAAGCAGTCCTGAGGATGTTTTTATCTTAAGTTAGTACCTGAAGCCTATGGCAGTCTAGTTCGTCATGCTGGTTCCATATATGCCTTCATGTTAATTCCCCTGTACAGTTTTAGTACCTTCCGTTGTGGCTCAGAGACCACCAGGCTGGTGTGAGCGATCAGCATAACCAGCCCTCAAAACCTGCACTGAGAAGAACTGAGTCGTGAACACGAAGCCTTTTTGTGCTGCAGGCTAATAAAGGAAATTGAATGGTGTTCAAAATTCCATTTACAAAATGATAAGAAAACAATCAACAATATTTGTATAACTCCATGTGTACACCCAGGCAGACACATACACTTCTTTTGAGTAACAGTGAGAAGCAATGAATTTCTCTTTTTTAAAAAAGCAAACAAATTGCTTGTGCAAGTTGGGTTCTATAATAAAATGTTACTTGTGAGTTGTGAAAGCCTTCAACGTTCTGCCTTCTCAGTGGGGTAGAGGGAGGCCTCCCCACGTAAGGAAAGGAAGTTTCAAAGGTACAGACTAAGACGACCATCAGCTGACCCGGTCAACCCATTCAAAAATAATGCCCCTTCCCCAATCCCTCCTCTGCTCCAACACCCTTAATTCCCCACCACATTCAGTCAGGAGGCTGCACAGTGGCTCTTGAAAGGCTGCCATGCGCATTCTGGTGCCAGGTGGTCTTTTGTTGAAGGAACAAACTACAAATATGCTAGAGAACACTTCCCTAAGTATCTGCCCATTGGTCATACTGTCTGGGTCTTAGGACCAGCTTGACTGCTCACGCTGTTCCACCAACATGGATGACGCAGACACATCTGCTGCGCCATGTTAGCCGCTCTCTCTCTCTCTCTCTCTCTCCCTCCCTCCCTCCCTCCCTCTCTCTCTCTCTCTCTCTCTCTCTCTCTCTCATTTAATTCTTGGGGTTTTTAAAAGCAGATTTTCTTTATATCTCACAACTCAGACAATGCTCCTGTTATCTTCCTCTTATGTATAGCAAAGATAGGAACAGTTTTGCTAAACACACATTGACAGAAATAAAAACACTTTAGAAACAGATATAATGTATTTCTATTACAGTTTCATCTGACTGAGCTCAGATTGGTCTACATTCTTATGTTAGAAAGAAAATCGATCCAGTTTTTTCTCAGTTCTCAAAACTTATTAAATGCATTCATCAATATGAACATGTATAATATAAACATATTAAATTAAAAACAATTCCCCACTGGGAGCAATTCATTCTTTAATTTTTTGCCATGACAAATATCAAATCCGTTTTTTCCGCCAGCTTTCAAAAATGTCCCCCTAGTGTTACTGGATGGGCTCCTACTAAGGGCCTCTCCACACAAGGCTTTAATTGTGCCCCATTGAGGATTCTTCCCTCATGGTCTTTTATCTGCGCTTTACATGACATCTCCATCTTCTAGGGCCTCTCCTGCACTTCAGCCTTTTCCACAGCATTTTTTTTTAAGGTCAAGAAATGATCTGGATTCTTTTGTGTATTTTCATAATTCCAGTATATTGGAGCACCACCTTGTGGTTGTGGTGAGCCTATAAAAAGGCAGAAGAAAAGAGGAAAGAATCATGAATAAAGGAGTTGATCTTAATTCTGCAAAGAATCTGGAAACAAAAGCCTTGGTAAAGTGGATGATTAAAAGCCTCATGCAGGGAAACCCTAAATGAATTCTGCTATAGGTTATACCATCTCAATAACGTTGATACAAAAGTTTAGTGAATGAGACCACTAGATTTGAAAACCCCTAATATTTTCAGCTCAGGGCAACCACATATATTTTAACCTACTCCGCAAAAATAAATAAAAAGAAAAAGCAAGAGCTAGCAACATTAGTAGAAGAACTGAGGAAATGGGAACAAGAACTGCAGGAGGATCCAACAAAAAGAAATCTTAGCGTCCAAATGAATACTTTAAAGCACAAATTGAATCTCTTGGATACAACTGAACTTACTAAGCAAATGAAACTGGCTAAACAGAATTTTTTTGAAAATGCTAATAAACCGGGGAGATGGCTAGCATATAAAGTAAAAAAAAGAAAGAGAGAAGAGACTGATTTCGAAACTGAAAGATGGAGAAGGACAACTACAGGTACAAAATACACAAATTAAGAAAATAGCTGAAGATTTTTTTGCAAGGTTATACCAGAAGGAGATTTTGATTGAGAAGGTAAAAGAATACATTCAAAAGGGAGACTTAACAAAACTACCAGAAAAGTATCAAAAATTATTGACTCAAGAAGTAACAACTATGGAAATAACAGAGGCAATCATGCAACAAAAGAACGATAAAATCCCTGGTCCAGATGGGCTACCAGCTGAATTTTACAAATCTTTTGAGGGAGTTTTTGCTACATATCTTAAAGATATATGTAATGAGGCACTGTTAAATGCTAAAATACCAGACACTTGGACAGAGGCAAATATCACATTAATACCGAAAGGAGATATGGACTTAACACAGATTCAAAATTACAGACCTATATCATTACTAAATGTGGACTATAAAATTTTTGCCTCTATATTGGCAGAAAGGTTGAAGAAGTTTTTAATAGACTTTATTCATCCAGACCAAAATGGTTTCCTGCCTAAAAGACAAATGAACAACAATCTGAGGACTATCTTGGATATCCTAGAATACTATGAGACATACACGGAAAAATCAATGGCTCTGCTGTTTTTGGATGCCCAGAAAGCCTTTGATAAAACCTTTTTATTTAAAAGTTATTTAATTGTTTAGATTAAATTGTTTAGCATTTATTGTATTTATTGTATTTTAATCTGTATCTCGAGATGGGCCAGTTTTAAATAGTTTAATAGTTTAATTGTTTATGTTGTGAGCCGCCCCGAGGCTAGGTTGCAATGGGGGCGGCATACAAATATGTTAAATAAAATAAATAATGTGAATTGGCAATTCATGAAGCAACAGATGGCGCAAATGGAGTTTGGGGGAAAATTCATGAATGCGATATCAAGCATCTATCAAAGACAATCGGCCAGGATTTTAATTAATGGAGAACTTACAAGGGCTATAGAGATACAAAAGGGTACAAGGCAAGGATGCCCGTTGTCACCCCTGTTGTTCATTCTGACTTTAGAGGTTTTGAATAGAATTGTTAGGAACGACGAGAACATTAAGGGTACTAAAATTAGAGACAAAAATTATAAATTGCAAGCATTCGCAGATGATTTGGTCTTCGTAACAGAGGAAACTTTTGTAACAATCCCTAAACTTTTACAATGGATTGAAGAATATGGTGAGGTTACGGGGATGAAAATAAATAAAGAAAAAATGAAATTTTTAGTTAAAAATCTTACACAAGATCAGAAAAAAAGACTCCAAGAACAAGTGGATTTGCAGATTGTTAAAAAGGTTAAATACTTGGGAATCTATCTTACAGCTAAATGCACAACTTTGAAAGAAGACAATTATGATAAATTATTGAAGGATATTAAAGGTGATCTGGAAAAATGGGTCAATTTACAATTGTCTTTGATGGGAAGAATAGCACATTAAAATGAATATACTACCAAAACTTTTGTTTTTGTTTTAAATGATTCTCATAAAAATTGATAAAAAATTTTTTTGAGGATTTAAATTTTCAAATTTCAAGATTTATTTGGAGAAAAAAGAAAGCAAGGATTAAATTAAAAATGCTTCAGCAAACCAAAAAGAACGGGGGTTTTGGTCTTCCTGATTGGATATTGTACTATCAAGCGTCTATTTTAACTTGGCTAAAAGAATGGATAACCTTGCAAAATAAGAGAATTTTGTATCTTGAAGGTCATGATTTGTAAATGGGTTGGCATGCTTATATGTGGCACAAGAAGGTTAAGTCTCATGGGACTTTTTTAAGTCACTTTATCAGAAGATCATTAATGTCAGTGTGGAAAAAGTTACAGTCAAAATTGTATACTAAATTACCAAGATGGTTTTCACCTATGGAAGCTTTTGTGTATCCAAATGTATTGAATTTTGAAGGGATCATAAGATATGATGATATTTTGGATAAGGATGGAGGCCTGAAACTAGATCAAGAAATACAAGAACAGGGACTTAATATCTCTTGGTGGTATAAGGTGCAGATACAATCAAGATATGCTAAAAACTGTAAAATATGGGAGTTTTATAAAGACCTAACAGCCTTTGATCAAGTGATGCTTTATTTTTAAATAAAAATAAAATGCTAAAAACAGATGAGAAAATGATTAAAAGAATTTATGAGTTCTTATTTGATAGGAAAATGGAAGGGGAACAGGTTAAGGAAACTATGATAACATGGGCACAAATTTTTGGATATAATATTGAATTAGAAAAGTGGCAAAAGCTATGGGAGAGAAATATTAAGGTAACTTTAGCAACTTCATATAAAGAAAATTTATATAAAATGTTTTATAGATGGTATTTGTTGCCAAGTCGATTAGCTAAGATGTTTCCAAATATGTCAAACAGATGTTGGAAATGTAAACATGATGTGGATACTTTTTACCATATGTGGTGGACCTGTGAATATGTGAAAAAGTATTGGATTAAAATACATAAATGGCTTGAGGAAATGCTACAAAAATCCTTAGCTTTTAAACCTGAAATTTTCTTGTTAGGCATTATGCCAGAAAATATTAGCAAACAAGAAATGTATTTGATGCTACATTTAATCACAGCGGCGAGGATTGTGCTTGCTCAATACTGGAAGAGTGAGGAACTACCCATGGAGGAACTGATTTTAAAAAAGATTCTGGACTGTGCAGAAATGGACAGATTGACTCTATTACTGAAGGAGAAAGAAGATATTGACTTCTATCAAACTTGGGACCTTTTTTATGATTGGCTGGAGAAACGGGACTTGGCTTAGATTTAAAGATGGTTTTAAATTTTTATAAATCGATTTGAATATGATTACAGAATGTTCAAAAGATATGCTCTAGGGGACTGACCCAGTATGTCCGATGTATTTGATGATTGATGTTTTTTAGTTTTTAGTTTAAAATCTTAATAAAAATCTTTATTATAAAAGTCTCATGCAGGGGAACCCTAAATGAATTCTGCTATAGGTTATACCATCTCAATAACATTGATCCAAAAGTTTAGTGAATGAGACCACTAGATTGAAAACCCCTGATATTTTCAGCTCTGGGCAACCACATCTATTTTGACATCCATTGCAACTATTTTTAAAGCTCTATTTGATTCAGTGGTTGGTATCACAAAATTCCTCCTTTCAGAATATGGAGAATGGGGAAGAATGTGCTAATCTACTAGTGTATTCTCAAAGCTCATCTTTGGGCTCCTGGGCAAAGGTAGTTCTCAGTCCTGCTACAGAGGTGCATCACCACTTACATGCAGAGAATGTGCACTGTCCTTAACAAATTCCTGATGCAGTCACAGAACTCACATTCTTGTTTCCATTATCAGGGTCTGACAAGTAAAAACATGTTTTTCTGGTAGGAAGATTGGACAATGGGGTCCACCAACTACCTCCCATAGAATCTAATTTCCCAGTAGAAAGAATCTGTGAGTAGTGCCAGAAGAAAGATATGCCCATGACATCTATTTCCTATAAATTAGTGACAACCAAAGTTCAGTGCTCTAGTAAGGAGGAAAGCAAAACAGAAAAGCCAATTACATGGGATGCCTATATTACGAAAAAGTGTGCCATAATACTGAGTCCACAGAGGAGGGAAATCATAGATCAGAAATCCTTTGGGTGCCAAGTTTGCAGCCCCTGCATCTCCACAGCACAATAATTACCGCATTTTCTGGTGCTCTATAAATAGTGACATGCTACTGAACAACTGGAGACACCACAAAATCCATTGGGATCAGAAAAACACTGACTTGCTTGAGAGCTGAAACCTTGGATTGGATTGCAGCCACCAATAAGAGGGTGCAAGAGAAGAGAAAAGGGAACATCATTTGGCAAGCTTGAGTCTTCTGAAATCTTTTTGAGGACTGCAAGTATGGATGATCATTGGGAGGCAGCATCAGCCTCCCAAAGCAATTGAGGTTCAAGCAACACTTTAACTGGCATCCGTTCATCTAGTCTGCTTAAAAGGCAGGGCAAGAAATTGGGGTGCTGCAGCTGCTATATTCTTGGAGATTCCATCCAGTTCCAGGGATCACAGAGGTCTTACATTCTCCAATTCTTTCAAGTCCTTGTGTGGAAATGGTTAAAGGAAACAGCACTGTGGTCACTGAGTTCCTCCTTCTGGGCATCTCCAATAATCCACAAATGCAAATCATATTCTTCGTGGTGTTCCTGATCATCTACCTTGTCAATGTTGTGGGAAACCTGGGCATGATCCTCCTGATCTCACTTGATGCCCACCTTCACAACCCCATGTACTTCTTCCTGTGGCACCTGTCGTTCTGTGACATCTGCTACTCATCTGCCATTGCCCCCAGAATGTTGTCCGACTTAATATGCAAAGACAGGGCCATCTCTTTCCCTGGGTGCGCTGCCCAGTTCTACTTCTTTGCTGCTTTTGTGGATGCTGAGTGCTACATTTTGGCAGTGATGGCCTATGATCGCTATGTGGCCATTTGCAGTCCATTGCACTATTCTTCTGCCATGTCCAAGTCCCTCTGTGTCCAACTCTTACTGGGCTCCTATCTTGCTGGCTCAACAAATGCTGTAATACACACAACAGGGACTTTCAGCCTGTATTACTGCCACTCCAACCTTATCAATCACTTTTTCTGTGATGTTCCTCCACTCCTGGCAATCGCTTGTTCTGACACCCGCGTCAATGAGATCCTGCTTTTTGTTTTTGCTGGCTTTGTTGAGATGAGCTCCCTCTCTGTCATCCTGGTGTCTTACATCTTCATCTTAGCATCAGTCCTGAGAATGCATCCTGGCATGAGGAGAATGAAAGCCTTCTCCACCTGTGGATCCCACTTCCTTGGAGTCACGTTGTTTTATGGGACTGTAATTTTCATGTACCTACGCCCAACCTCTGTCTATGCCCTGGACCAAGACAAATGGGCATCTGTCTTCTACACTGTAGTGATTCCTATGCTCAACCCCCTGATCTACAGCCTGAGGAATAAAGACGTTAAAGCAGCTTTTGGGAAACTCATCAACCAGAAGCTGAATGTTGTCTTTGCCTGACCTGCGACATTCATCTTGAATGGGCAAGCTGGGGCCAGGGGCGGATTGTGTTTTGTTTTGTTTCTTTGATGAGCTGAATACTTAAAATGGAATTTGTTTTTACAGTTTTTGGAATGGTGTCCTTTATTTATAACTGACCTTCTCTTTTCCACTGGGTAGGGTGGAAAAGTTCAACCAGAGTTTTCTTGTATGACTTTCAACAAGGAGATTAGCTTGCAATTTCACATTCATTTGTGCTGAGCCATGAGGTCAACTGAAGCATCTGGCTTGACTCCTCCTGAGTAAGTGGTTTCAGGATTACAGCCTATTGTGAGCGTATTTCATGGGCAAAGAGGGAGGTGCAGCACAGGTTTTGTACTGTGTGTAGTATTTTAATGCTGATGTGACCTGCATTTTTAGTAAAATCAAGGACTGGCTAGTTGTCGCACTGCATCATTTTTGTACCCCTCTCCCCACTGCAACAAGTTGCACATGCAAAAAGTATGAGAGTGAATGTGAGAATGAGTGTGAGATTCCTTTAGAACCTGTTCCTAACAGGATCCCATTATGGGCTTTCACACATAATTTTCAAAATATATTGAGATCTGTGTGGATCGTCTCTTACACACACAGAGAAACGTCTACCCACCTGGTGACTGAGTGCCGACAATGTAATAACCACATTCAAGGGGACAGTGTGGATTAAGTATAGGTTGATGGTGAAACATGGGTTGTCATTGCAATGTGGGTTATTGTCTAGTGTGAAAAGAACACTAACAAGCCACACATCTAGAATGAACCCAGCCGCCCTAACTAACAAGGTTTACTAGCCACAAACAACTCATAAAGAGATTCCATGCTTTGCTGTTGGGTTGTGCACTACGGGTTGTTTGAGGTTAACATGGTTTGTTAGCACAGCTGGCTTCAGGGAAGCTCAGAACCCACATTCCAACAAGCTATGATTCAACAAGAAGCCACGCTTAACCCATATTCAACCCTTGTCTATGGGCTACCATATGTCTGAACCCAGCCATTCAAACAGATGGCCGGTTCTAACCATCAATCGCTTTATGCCTTCAGTCCCTGTATTGAAAAGAATGTCACTAGCCTGTCACAGGGGCTAAATTAATATAACAATACGAATGAAAGAGTTGGTTCCAGATTTTGTCAATCTTAGCGCAGATCCATTGAAAGCTACAGAACGTAAATTAGTCATGATGAACTTGAGCCCAATTGATTTCAACAAGTCTTCTCTGAGTATTCTTAGTTGTGGATTGTACCTAAATACATCACTGGGCTTGCTGCTGGTGTCTAGTGACCTTCTCACATATGCTTACCTCAAAAAAGTCTAGCTGAACCCAATATCAAAATACACACAAAAAGCACTGCAAGGTGAATCTTGCTGACTTCAGTTGATTGGTTCAGATTTGGCCCTCTACTCTTAGAGCAAACGTGTTTTCGGGTTTACCTTGTGCAAAAGAAAATACCAACCTACCACTGAATTCTGTTTACTGTGGCCAATGAAATTAGTTCCATGACTTTGTAACGGGTTTCCTTAGCGGCTTGAGGGCCAACATCTCAATATTTCCCCAACAGGGGAGCTAGTGCAGAGCTGGATGTGTAAGGCAGAATAAACTGCATGTGTGCCTTGCTCCCCACAGCTGGCTGCCATGGGTCATGGAAGTTGCTTCCACTCACTATTCAGTGGGCACAGGACATCGGGAAGGGTATAAGCACCCTCTTGCTCCACTAAGTTCCAGTCTGGTCCACATGCACAGTGCAGCCACAGCATTGTCTTTTGGAGCACTCAGTGCCCAGGGAAGCATGCAGTACAGGCAAGGGAGGCCATGAATTCCTAACCAGCTGCTAGCAGTCATTAAGGCGTAGGAATTCAGCCCTTCCAGCCCAAGGGCCCATTCCATTCCAGCAATGCTCTCAGGGGCTGCATCCCAGTGGCGGGTGGGACTGAAGGGGAAGGGTGGGCCTCAACACCAGCCAAGTCTAGCATAACATTTTTATTTCCAGAAACAGAACCTTAGGAGAGCCATTTCAACTACTTAGAATGAGAAAAGGTTGTGCGAGACACAGCAAAGCACCAATGATTGGCGCTCAGAGGAAAGTCAAGGGGCCAGGGAAAGGGGGCAGAGCCATTTTGGAGAAATGCAGAGTGGCAGATTTGAAGCCCAGGAGGGCAGATTTGGCCCCATACCTGTGGTACTGCCCTCTGCATCAACAAGTGGGCCCTAAATCCAACAGAGGTGCCAACCCTTTACTCCCTTCCACATTTTGCACCCAAGCTACATGGTGGGAGACATTAAGATCATCATCTACCTCTTTGTCACTCTTTTTATTAGCAAAGAGTGCTATTTTAGTCCTTACCTAAAATAATTCTTTAGAAAGTAAGTCTTGGTTAGTGAGTTTTTCATGCCTTTCTCAGCTCAAATGCTTCCCCCTCCCACTTATTTCTCTCCCCTTCCCTCTGTTCTTGCACATTCTTGAAGGGTTCAGAAGAAGTGTCCTTTTTCATTGAGATGTTTCTATACCATATGGGGCTTAAAGAAACTTGAGTGGTGCCCATGTTCCCCCATTCACCACAAATATTGCTAGAAAGTATTCATTTGACATGGAGAAATGGCATGAAAACTGCTGTTCCACAACAGGTCTTGGCACGCATGCTAGGAGTGAGGAATGTGGGATGTGGGTAGAGCACCACCATGGTGACATCAGGATGAAATGAGTTTAGGTGTAGATTCAGCCTCTCCCTTATTGTCTCGCTACTTATGTCCCCTTCCAGGCACATCCATTCCATCCTGGTGAAGTCTAAGTTGAAGTTTAAAAACCCAACACGCATCAATTTTGTCCGTGTTGCCATTCCCACATAGAGAAGACAGATGAGGGAACAGTTCAGCTTCAGAAAAGCCCAGTGGAATCCAACCCTCTAGTATCTGTGGACTCCTTCTCATGCTCAGCCTGGTTGTGCAAAGCAAGAGGAAGTCCACGGATGCTTGCAGAGCAAAGACTGTGCAACTGGCACCCTTCTTGCACATCTGGTGCTGCAGCACAAAGGCTACTGCCCAGGGAGCAGGAGAGGGATGCTGCTTGCCCAGCATTCTTGCAGGCTCCCTTCCTGGTAAGGCCCAAGCACCGCCCTTCTTCCAACACCATGTGCCGCAGCCCAGGCAGTTGCTACCTGTTGCAAGGAAGAGGGATGCTGCTAGCAATCACAAGCACCATCCCTCTTCTGCACCATTTGTGGCAGCCATTTGGGCTACTGTATGTGGACTGGAAGAGTGTGTGGGGCTCAGATCCTGGCAAGTGCCTCATGAATGCTCAGTGTGTTCCCCAGCCCCAAGTCTAGGGAACCAAGCCCAGGAATCAAATGGGTGCCTCACAGAACCCAGGGAACAATCACAACAGTTGTCACCTGCTTCCTAGATGAAAGTATATGCAGCAATAAGTCTGTTATTTTTAACAGGGTGATATTGTACTCATTTTTGCTACAACAGCACAACACAACAACCCCTCTGGATACTTCCCCGTAGAGATTAGGGCCCTTGATTTCATTTCATTTCATTTGGTGGACTGATGTAAACACGTCAGTAATGTAAGTGAAGCCAGACTTGTATATTTTTTCATGCACAATAAAACCCTTCAACTCAGAAAGCAAAAACTCCTGTTCAGAGATTCACCCTTGTGTCACATCCAGCAAGCCAGACTAACTAGCCCCACATGTTGGCTGAGCCCCCTGCCACAGGGGTGACACAAATGTCTACAGTGGTGCGTTTTAAGGTCCCCATGTGACCTGGCACCAGGTGCGATTGGGGTCCAGATGTCACATGTGCCCTTCTGTATACAGGTGCGCAAGTGTGGACTTCTTCGCAGCAGACAGTCGTACGACAGAGCCAGTGTGCAGGGCAGCACACACTCAGCCGGGGGGCACTCAGGCATTGATTCTCCCGGCCGACTGCTGCAAAGAACTGGACGCAGGCATGATCTATTGTCTGCAAAGTGTGGGGCCAGAAAGCAGGCTTCCTGGCTTGAGACGCAGCTCATACTCCAGGAGGAGAAAAAAACACCCTTAAAAAAAAAAAAAGGCTAAATCAGCATCCCATGTGTTGCAGTGCCTGCCAGTCATTCAGAAGGTGAAGCAGAAGGAAGTGGGGCTCTCATCGTGACTGGGACTAAGCTGTCAGTCCGCACGTGAATTATCAGGGGAAATTGTAGGCATGCCACAAGCCCCATGCAGGTTAGTCCATTCGTGCCTCCCCACTTGTGGCTTCCCCTCAAGTAAGGCAGGGGGAGGCTTACTAGACCCTGCAATTCAAGCACTGCTGTAAATCGTCTCTTAAAATTACATCCATCCTCTTTACTTTCCTGTGAAATGGCAGTGATGGCAGCCTGGGGGCACTGTAAGGTGTCAAGCCAGCTAATCTTAGGGGGGAATGCACCTCAAAAGAAGGTGCTTGCCCTCTAGAGGTGGTATCCTTTACTGGGGTTTATCATGTGCCGCCAGGGTGGAATGTGCCCCAGCTTTACATTCACACAGACACACGCAACATTTGGAAAGCAAAGGAATGTTTATTCAGAAGAAAATGTAGAGCAAGTACAAGGTTTTAACATGATGTTGTCTTGGCAGCAGACATTCCTCCCGCATCCCAATCATACCCTATATTTCTATAGAGTTGAAGAGCCTCTTGCATAATAGCCTTATAGACAGAGAGAAGATAACAGAAAGAGAGAGGAAATCCAAGTCTGCTTGCTGTCGGTTGGTTGTTCTGCACAGTAAACTCTGGACGGAAGTCCTGTGCATAGGCAGGAAGTTTCCCCTGTTCCAGGCTGGGTTGCCAGGTGTGCTTGCCTGCTTCCATTTTCTAAGTCCCTGTTCTTATACTCTTTCTCTGGGACTTGCTTCTTTGAGGATGGGAAGATTCCCATCGATTCTCAGACTTATGCTATTGGCTTGAAGGATGCTTGATTGCTCTTGATTCCACTATGTGACCATGTCTGCTTGCTATGGGTGAAAAGGTGAGCTCTTAGCTTGTGTTTGCTGGCTGCTATTGATAGGGAAATGTTGGTGCTACTTTCCCCCACCTCTTAGGGACTCGGGGCAGTTGCGGCCATCCTTGCAGGGGCATTTCCCCGAAGCTCTTTAAATGATCCTGGCATTCTTTATTCAACATTTGTTCATTTCTCATCCACACTGGCTAGCCCGGGTTGCTAGGGTCCTCCTCCTGAACTCCAGTTTACCCAGCTGTCCAGTGCCTTGTGGCACTGATATTGATGTGAATTATATGCATTATATGCACAGAGTGGCTTTGAGCATGGAAGCAAACATAGCAGTCAGGCTGGGAACTGACAATGCTTGAAGATGAAGTGACAAAAGCTGTGTATTCTACACACTTTTTAAAAAAAAATTGTCCAGTGCCACCCGTGAGCAAACAGCTGCTGCAGATTCTGAAATCCTGATCCTGAAAACCCCGTTCACCAGAGGCCAAGAGATGGCAGATGCCTCTCCTTTCCCACCAAAAGAAAGCATTTTAGCCTCTCTTTAACCTGCAATTTCAGAAACTCTGTGGAGGTCACACTGAACTATGTGAAGTGCTGCCTCTTGATCTTCATGACCTCAGTCTCCCTGAATACTAAAGCCTGCAGTGAAATTGTTCAATGCACAACTGCAGGGGAACTATAATAACTCATGTCTCTACTGTGGCATTATTTGCCACGCCAAAGAAAAGGAGGAGGTGGGGGTGGTGGGGAGGAAGAAAGCTTTCTAGGATAGCTGAGGCTGATAATTGCCAGTTTAACAATCTGCCTTGGGCCTAGTTAAATGAAATGGCGACATGAGACTAACTTGGCAATAACTTCTGATTTTCTTTTCTCATAAACAAGTTCCATAAGGGGTAATTAGGACTTGGTTAAGAAGATGAAAACTTTCAAGCCCCAACACTGGGGAAATGATTGAAATGGAGCAAGGCCCGGAAATCGGGGAATTGAGTAGGGTGACCACATCTGAATTGCCAAAAAAAGAGGGCACACACTGCAAACTGGAGGATAAAACAAGATGACTCTTTGTATAAAATGTGCATGTGTTGCTGAAAACTTAGAAACAATTACAATCATTTCAATAGAGTGAATCTCACTATGTACTTCAGCAGGGGGGCTGTATGTCCATCCTGTCTACTGTTCAGGTGAGGACGGTTCTTAAATCAGTCTTGGACTTAATAGCTCGGAAAATACAATATGCCTTCTAAATAGAGGACAGTCCTTTGAACAGAAGATACATGGCCACCCTAAAACTCCATGCATGCCAAGAACACGCTAGCGTTTGCAGCCTTCCATATGTGTGATGCCTGGCACAATGTGTGTTGTCAGACACTCGCCTTCATTAGCATACATGAAGCCAGTGAAGTCTGACTGCATAATTGGGTGACACAGCACTGTGTCTTGTGCTGCAAGCTCACCTGATGATTTCACTTCCCATGTGTGCATACTTTCCTCCGGTGCCCTCAAAAAACCAAAATTCTCTTCCAAAATGTCCCAGTTCCAATATCAAGAAAACTGTCCCAGGATTCTGCATTCTGTTGAAATGATATTTCAGTGTGATGCCCTTTAAGTCTGCCTATTTCACAACTATTTTGTATAATTTATTCTGATTCTTATGGTTACTGAGAATGGAAAGGAACAAAGCATACAAAGCACTTAAGTTCCAGCCCCCACTAGAAAGCCTACAAAGCTTTTCCTCCCCTTGCTTTTGAGATTTCACAAGGCTTCTTCCAGACAAGCCTCTCCCGGTGCCTTCCTCCCACAATCTTTCTTTGCAACCATAAGGGCTAGAAACATTTTTTAAAGGGCTAGCTCCTGTACTTGGGGGATACTGAGCTTGCAGCCTTCTTTTGTCCCCTTGGCCGGGCATCACACACTGCCACAGATGCAGTATTTATTTTTTATTTATTTTTATTTATTTTTCAATTTATATCCTGCCTTTTTCCTCAAAGGGCTCAAGGCAGCTTACATCATTCTCCTCCTCCATCTTATCCCCACAACAACAACCTTGTGAGGTAGGTTGGACTGAGAGTCTGTGACTGGCCCAAAGTCACCCAGTTGGCTCCATGGCCGAACGGGGACTCGAACCCAGGTTGCCTGAGTCCCAGTCCCATGCTCTTAGCCACTACGCCACACTGGCTCTCAGTAGGCAGTTCTTCCCAAAGCAAACCTCATGGAAGTTTTACAGTATACATCCATAACTCTGTTCACACTGCAGCATCATTATATGCATCAGCACCCACAAAATTCAAAGTGCAAAGCTAGTTGCCATCAGGACAGTTTGCAGGACACTCAAATATGAGAGCATTTCTCTAACCTACGAACATAAGGAAAGCTATGCTGGATCAGACCAAAGGTCCATCTAGTCCAGCACTCAAAACACAGGGTGGCAAACCACCTGCCCACAGGATCCCTCAAGCAGGATGGGTGCAAGACCTCCCCCTGCCAAGTTCCTCAGCAACTGGAGCATGCAGGCAGGCCACCTCCGGTGCACATGGCCAGCAAGGCTAGTAACCAGTGACTACCTCCTCCCTCATTAATCTGTCCAATCCCTTTTTAAAGCCATTCAGATTTGCTGCCATCACTGCTTCCCATAGCAGTGGATCCCATAGTGTTGCTATAAGCTGTGTAAAGATGTCCTTCCTTTCATCTGTCCTAAAGCTCCATTCAATCAGCTTCATGAGATGACCCAGGTTTGAGTGTTATAGGAGAAGGAGAAAAATCTCTCTCCCTCCACTTACTGCACACCAGGCATATTTCAAACACCTCTAGCATGTCTCCCCTTTTTTAAGCTGAACAGTCCTGTTTGTTATAAGCCTAGGGGAAAAAATCTGACTAAACAAGCAGTGAGGGCAATGAAGCCATGCTGGGCCCCTGAGGCTGTAGGGCTTTCACAGAGGATGCAGAAGAGCAGTGGGACTGATCCTAGTTGGGAAGCACAGTCCCAGCATGAATCTTCATCTCATTACAGCGCCTTGTGCCAGCTAGAGCCCCTTGACCAGGGTTGCAAAACTTTTTTACCTTCTTGGTTGACTTTGGTTTAGTCTTCATCAAAGCTTGAATAATGTGTTAAGCCACGGTGAGTTATAGAATCTCTATAACAAGCTATGGGTAACAGGCCTGGTTTATAGGCCACCCCAAGCTGGCTTATATTCCATGACAGCAGTGCAAACAAGAATTGTAAGAAAATGACAATTTAGTAAGGGAATGTGCTGGAAAAAAATAGATAAACTGCGAAATATGAAACAGCAGTGCACAAGTACAATAAAAGTTAGGATTGCAAAGGATTCCATGTTCATGGTTTCCAGCTGACTTCGTCTTCTGGGTCAGAATTTCCCCAGGCACAGGATGGAGGCTGCTGGAAGTGATGCAGCATCATGGCCTGTTGTCTGCAACTGGAAGGATTCAGGGTCACTGGACAGTCATCAGCAGGGCTGCTCCACCACCTTGGATCCCACTGCACTTGTGGGTCCAACTGCTTGTGCAGTGAAACTTTGACACTTCTAAAAATAGCCCTGTGAACAAACACACTGCAAGTGTCCAGAATAGGATAAATCTGTGGAGTTCCTTTCCACAAGCTTTGTGGACATGCTCAGTTACAGAAATGAAGCTTTCCATTTATTTTTGGTTATCTTTAGAAAAGCCAGAACTCAGTGGAATGAATGGTGGATCCCACAAGTGTATGCGCACAAGAGGGCACTACTGTATAAGTGAAATGCATAGTATGAAGCTGATCCCAGGTTTGCATTTTACCTCCAGTAACAACTTGCCATCAATATTTTCCCCTATGAATGATTTTTATTTTATTTTTTTTGAAGAAAGAAAAGATCTCACCTTTTTTAACTTTGGTATGTGCAAATGTGTGTGTGAAGACTGAGTTGCAGTAAAATGCCAACTTATTTTAGCAGCTTTCCTACTGCAAGAAATTAAGTCTTGAGATAAGCATTTAAGCTGTTTAAACTGGGCTGCACAAAAGCTTGGAAACCACCAAATGTGTGGGAGAAAATGGAAGGGCTGCAAGCAAGAGGAGAAGGCATGGCTACTGGTGGAACCAGGAAGGCTAGACCCGGACATCAAGGTGGCTTCATTTAAACATACCATTGTGCATGCCAGAGAAAGCTTCCTGAATATTCAAGAAGCAGTATGAGCATCTAGGGAAGCTCCTGTCTCAATGTACTAAGGATTTACCATGAACTTCTGCAGCATGCGCTGCAGAGCAAACTTCACCTCCTTGTTCCTCAAGCTGTAGATCAGCGGGTTTAGCATGGGGATCACCACAGCATAGAGCATGGAGGCCACCTTCCCTCCGTTTGTTGATGCATTTGGCTGAAGATACATGAAGGTCAAACTTCCATAAAGGATTATGACAGCCACCAGGTGAGATGAGCAGGTGGAGAAGGCTTTGTGCCTGCCCTCGGCTGAGCGGATTCTCACAATGGTGAAAAAGATGTAAGAGTAAGAGATCAGGATAGTCACCTGGGTGGTTAGCAGATTAAAACTGGCAAATACAAGCATGACATACTCATTGAGACTGGTGTCAGAACAGGAAAGCTGGAAGAGTGGGGGACCCTCACAATAAAAATGGTCAATGACATTTGGGCCACAGAAAGTCAAACGAGTGAGGCAACCCAGGTGTATCAGGGAATTGACAAAGCCAGCCAGGTGTGAACCAGCCGCCAGCCAAGCACAAGCCTTGGGGGACATGGCGATAGCATAGGTAAGTGGATTGCAGATGGCCATGTACCGATCATAGGCCATTGTCGCCAAGAGGTAGCACTCAGTGGTGGCAAAAGCAACATAGAAGTAGAACTGAGTTAGGCACGCAGTAAAAGTAATGGCTCTGCTTTCAGCTAAGAGGTCTCTCAGCAGCCTTGGGCTGATGGTGGTGGAGTAGCAGATGTCCAGGAAGGACAAGTTGCTAAGGAAGAAGTACATGGGAGTTTGAAGTCGAGCATCAGCCCTGATGAGCACAAGCATCCCCAAATTCCCCACAATGGTCAGAAGGTAGTTCAGCAGAAACACCGTGAAGAGGGGAGTGGCCAGCTCGGGACGATCGGTGAATCCAGAGAGGATGAACTCCTTCACGGTGCTGCTGTTCATTTCCACCATCTATTTTTTCTCTGGCAGAAATACACAGGAGGAGAATGGAGGGGAGAAATGGAGTCTGGATTAAGATTTAGCTTCCAGAAAGCAGTAACCCGTCTATGATGACTTTACATGAAAAAAAAGCTATAGCAATTTCAGCCAAAGTTGTGCGACCTTCTACTCCAACAGTGGGATGCTCTCTTCACCTTCAGAGGGGGAGACGTGCAAAAATCCCATGTCCTCTCAAACACCTTCCCAGGGGTTGTACCTCTTCTGACAATGCACGTTGGTGATTTTTATTTATTTATTTATTTTACAAATTTGTATGCTGCCCCCTCGCACTTAAGCCTCGGGGCGGCTGAAAACATATAAAAATACAAATTTGAATACAAAATACAATTTAAAAACTACAATTTAAAAACAGGCCCATCTCATAGGCCAAGAATAAAAATATTCCATATACATATAAAAAGAATATATAATAAATTAACAATTAAAACATTTCTTAAATAAAAATGTCTTCGCCTGGCACCAAAAAACAAATAAAGATGGCGCCAGGCAAGCCTCTCTGGGGAGCACATTCCATAAGTGGGGCGCCACCGCAGAGAAAGCCTGAATTTTATATTCAGGATATTTAATTTCCACTCATTGTGATTTTTTGGATGTGAGACAATCTCCCTACACAGTGGAAAACTGAAAAAACTTCCTACACATGCATGCACTCACCCTCTGTCCACTCCCCGCTACATTTGCAGCCCTGAATTTCTTCTTTGATCAGAAACCCACCTGGGATATCAGTTGTTTCGATATCAGTGTCCTCCACTGGCCATGTCCGCTGGGTCAGTTGATTTTCCTCAGCCTGCAGAAAGCGGTTTGTGTTTCTTCAAGGGCCTTTGAAGTGTAACTGATGGACATTTTGGGGAAGAAGACTCGCATTCCAAATGGTTACAGACACTGCCATTGTATGTATGCAATGACATGCAAAATCCATAAAGCGACAGTGTCCTTTTTCCTATCCGATCTGAGTAGCTCTTTCCACTGATGAGAATTATACCTCAGGAGGAAAATGGCTTGCAGGCCTGTGCGCCTTCTGTTCACTGTGCTTTATCTCTCAGAGAGCTCTTTGCTGAAATCTCCAGGGCCCACCGGATGAATCAGCGTCAAGGGCTGATGGTGACTTCCCCATAGGCTGGCAACACTTCCCAGGTGAGTATGATGAGGCATCTCCATCCTTCAGAAGAAGTCCTCAGAGTATCAGCTCTGTCCCAGAGAATTGGCTGTGCTTTGCAGCACCTTTTCCCAGCATGCCCTGGTGCTTTCTTCTTGACCAGACAGGCCAAAGAGGGCCCAGCCTCCACCATGGCCTTGCATTTACTCCCATGGAAGTCCACACCTTTCCAAGCCCTGGTCCAGGGCATTTTTGTTCAGGAGGAGCAGCGGGAGGGAGCACTCGGCTTGCCACCTCACCTGGATGCCATCATAGCCAGCACTGGGGGCAGCCCTGAATCCTCTGCCCCACACGCCATTTTGAGTCGCATTCCCCATTGTGTCGAGGTGCAGCTCAACATGTAAACAACCCACATGTTCACGAGCAATAAAACTAAAGTCCTTTATTGCTACTTGTCTACAAGATTTACAACTCTATAGATAAGCTCTTCTGTTGAGGTCTTTGGAATGCAGATATTAATCCTCTAGTGGTGTCTCTCCCCGAGCCCAGATGGGACTAGCTCTCCTGGTCATGCCTTTCTTCCCTCTGGCGGAACAAGGCCTGCCTTTGCTCGTACCTCCTCAGAGTTCTACGATTGGTTGCTAGGGAAAAGTCTATCACACCCCCTACATCTCCTGTGTCATGTTCAGGAAGTTCAGCATCAGTGGGAGGAGGGGCAGCCTGCTCTGACTCCTTCTGAGTAGAACTGGTAGTGCCTTTTCCCTCGGGGTTCTCTTGCTTTGATGTGGGCCCGGGGGTTTGCTCAATGGGCAGGGAGTCAGGGGGAGGTGCAGCTATCTGCTCAGCCACCCCCAGGCTTGGTCGCGGGGTTGGCTTTTGGATACAGGGTCCCAAGCACAAGACCTCCTCGTGAGGTGCTGTCTCTGTCGGGGCTTCAGGCATGACACATTGTCAGGTCGTGGCTTCTGCGTGTTCCTTCCATGTGCACTCTCTCTAAGGAGCAGGGTGCAAGGCTGCTTAGAAAGGAAATGGTGGGTTCTATGACTTATTAAGAATTTATTTCTTCTCCTCTTCTCTTCTTTGCTCTCCTCTCTTTTTGTTTCTTTCCTGCCCAACAACCAAGGCTATCTGGGTCTGTCACAAATTACATTTAAAAACCAATAAATGATACATTATATAAAAGAAAACATATGAAAGCTTGATTAAAAGTTTACAATACATAATTTAAAAGCACATATTAAAAGGTTATAATAGATATAAAATAACAACAAAGAAGGAGGAAAATATTTAAACCTGAAGCAACTAGCAGGCCCTGAAAGCTATTTAACTGCCCTGCTGACAAGGATGGCGCCTGGTGCCAAGAGGATCGTAAAATTGATACCTGGAGGACTTCAGTGGGGAGCTTGTTCCATAACTGGGGGGCTACAACAGACAAGACCCTTCTGCTTGTGCCACCAACCATGCCTCCCTTGAAGGTGGCACTTGGACATAGGCCCCAGGACTTGATCATAGTGTCTGAGCAAAAGGAGGACGGGAGAGGGATTCTGTCTGGTATTGTAGTCCCGAGCCCTGCAGAGCTTTCTAGGTTAAAACTAGAAATTTGAATTGGCGCAGAAGGATACATGCAGCCAATGCAAGCAGGCCAGAACTCGTGTTACATGCTCAGAACCTCTGATTCCTCTTATTAGTCTGGCTGCCCTGTCTTTGACAAGCTGCAGCTTCTGAACACACTGCAAGGACAACCCCATGTAGAGAGCATTGCAGAAGTCTATCCTAGAGCTTCTTGGAGCATAGGCAACTGATGGCAGGCTATCTCTGTCCAGATAGGGTTGTAGCTGTAGCCTGTTCAGCTGGCCAGAGGGACCCTCACCCTGTGGACCATCAAGACGCACCTCCCGGTCAGTCCCTGGAAGGGCCTGACCTGGTGGAGGGCTGGGGGAGAGAGAGAAGAGCAGCAAAGAACGAGGGCAAGGCGTCCAAGCAGTGGTGTGCCAGCTGTGGCCACTTGTGGCTGGTTACTCCAAGGCAACCCCTCCCACCACACTGGCTGATTTCCCCAAAGACCTTCTGTCCTGGGCAGAGGCCCAGGGCAGCGGCCAAAGGTGCCACCGCCCATGGGTGCCCTCTTGAAGCCTGGCTGGGGCCTGGTTGGGCCTGAAGCTCTGGCCATTGGCCAGTTGGTTGGCTAGCTTGTAGCTGTAGGCTACGTGATGATCATAAATGGTCTTACTTGAATTCTTTGTATTGCAGTTCTTGCTTTAGAAATTTCATAAATTCTGTAAAGTGGTGTGGTTATTGCCTCATGCAACAGATCTGTTTTTGTTTTGTTTTGAACTCTTGTCCTTTGTCTTACATTATATTTTACTGTGTTTTGTATATTGCGGTAACGTATTTGGAAAACCACCCTCAGAGCCTTTTATGGCTAAGTGGTGATATAGACAATAATAATCCTAGTATTTACAACAGCACTGCAGCTGGTGGAAGGGGCCCCAAGTCGCTGGAGCCACCTGAGTCTCAAGTGACAAGGATGGCTCAAGGAGCACCCTGGACTACAAAGTGGCTCTTTCAAAGGAAGCACAACTGCATCTGGAACAGGTGGGATTCCCTCCTTCTGGCCAGAAGCGCCACCCATTAACAGCATCTCAGCCTTGACTGCATCGAGCTTCAGCTTGTTAGCACTTATCCGGTCTGTTGCTGCAGCCAGGCACTGATCCAGCACACCCACAGCCTCACCTGCTGAAGAAGAAAGGGGAGGGAGAGCTGCTTGTTCTCAGCATATTGACGGCAACGCACTCCAAAACTCCAGGTGACCTCACTCAGTGGTTTCGTGTAGGTGTTAAACAGCATGGGGGGGAAGACCGATCCCTGGAACATCCCATTCTGGAGAATCCAAGGGGCAGAGTGAAGTCCCCCAAGTACCACCTTCTAGAGACTTGCATCCGAGGAAGAGTGGAACCACTGCAACGTGGTGCCCCTCATTCCCAGCTCAGTCACCCCAGAAAGCTGCCATGGTCAATGGTACTGAAAGTGCAAATGTTTCCTTAGTACATCCTGTATCGCATCCTATCAAATTAAGTCTATTACAGAAATTTCTATTTGCATATCTGACTATAGGCTGCATAACCTGGTCATTGACGACTGCATAGGCACAGCTGGTTCACAGGCAGATGTGCCTTTGCCCAGTGATCTGCTGACCAGGACGCTTTCTTGACTAGAGAGGAGCAGTGGGCCGCTTTTCTCATCCCACAGGAAAAGCGGTTGTGTGGGGTCTACTAGTCCTGGTCTTCACACACAAAGCCCAACTATGGGTGATGTTGGCATCCCCTGGCACTGGCCATCTCCCATCCCGTTCCTGGGGTGTTCCCAGTGTTGCTATTCTTGTGTACATGTGACCAGACCTTGGCTGACAGAAATGCCCAGAGAAATGACCAGGAACATCTTTCTCATCTCCCTGCCAGTACAACTGTAATGTCTAACCTCAGCTCTTGATCTTTGCTTGTGCACGTTGAATATCCGATCTTGCTCCGTATCGCTTGGTTTTGTTCTTTTTTAGGACATTTGTGGAATAACTACATTCTTAACCTCTTGGGGAAGCAACTGTTTGCTATCCGTGTGGATCAATGCACAGTAAGAGGCATGCTGACCCTTGAGCTGCGTACATGGTGGAGCTCGTGATACATTGCTGTGTAAAGACAAGGAAGCGTCTGTGTCAGGAGCTGAGGGCCTTCTTTCGAACAGTCACCAGCCACAGGCCATTTTCCTTGCAAAACGTTCTTTAGTGTTTGAAAGTACAGATAACCCAGAACGGATCTCGGAGCACGCGCGGAATACTCACTCAGGTGTTTACCTCCCAGAACTCTCCTTACGAACATGTCCCGGCCCCAGTCCCTTTGGCAGGGGTTCTCCAGAGGTGCGCAGGCCTCCTCTCTGCTAACTGCCCCTCCTCAAATGGGCCCCCGTCTCTGGGGCCACCTTGCCATTTCCCCTAAGCTCTTTAAATGATCCCGGAATTCTTAATTCATCCTCCATTCTTTTCTTATTCACACTGGCTAGCCCAGGTCGTTAGGGCACCCCTGAACTCCAGTTTACCCAGCCTGTCCAATGGCCTGGGAGCCTGTCCTTGTGGCGCAAATATTGAAGGTAATTATATGCATATGCTACAGAGTGTGCCATGAGGATGGAGGCAAACATACCAGCCAAGTGGGAAACAGAAGTGGGAAATAGACAATGCTTGAGGATGAGATGACAAAAGCAGTGTGGTCTACACACTTGTCTTTTGTCCAGTGCCAGCTGTTGCAGGTTCTGAAATCCTGAAAAACCTGTTCATGAGAGTCCAGGAAGTGCCAGAAATGACTCTCTTTTATGACTTCTGAGAAAGAAAACACTGTACAGTATTTCTAGCATCTGTGCAAGAACACTGTGACTTCAGGAACCCAGACAGAACTTGGTACATGCATTATCCCTGTCTTTTTCTGCTATATACTATTGCAGTGAAGTTATTTGATTCACTAGTACAAGAGGAGTTCATAATACAGTCACTAACGTGGCATTCTTTTTCCACGGCAAAAAAGAAAAACAGAAAGAAAGCATTCTGGATGCCTGGAGGCTGAGGATTTCCAGTTTAACAATCTGCCTTGTGCCTACTTAAATGCAGAGGTTGACAAGAGACTTAATAAGTTAATAAGTTTTTATTTCCCTTTCTGATAAACAAGTTCCTTAAGGGCTAATTAGGACTTGGTTAAGAAGATGAAAACTTTAAAGCCCCATCACTGGGGAAACAACTGAAATGGAACAAGGCCCAGAAATCAGGAACTGAGTAGTGTGGCCACATCTGATTGCCAAAAAAGAGGGCCCACACTGCAAACACTGGGATGCCGCTTTGTATAAAATGTGCATGGACTAAAGCATCTGTGCAGCTGGAAATTTAGAAATAGTTACCATCATTTCTATAAAAATGTGGTCCATCTTGCTAAAGCAGACTGGGGCTTAGCAACCCTGGAAGTACAGGATGCCTTCCAAAGAGGGTGTCTTCCAAACTGGGGAGAATGGCCACCCAAAATACTGAGCAATACCTGGAATGCCACGAACACACTAGTGCCCGCAGCCTTCCATATGTGTGATGGTTGGCACAGGGTTGTCGGACGCTCACCTTCATTAGCATACATGAAGCCAGTGAAGTCTGACTGCATAATTGGGTGACACATCACCGTGTCTTGTGCTGCAAGCTCACCTGATGATGTCACTTCCCATGTGTGCATACTTTCCTCCGGTGCCCTCAAAAAACCAAAATCCTCTTCCAAAATGTCCCAGTTCCAATATCAAGAAAACTGTAGCAGGATTCTGTATTCTGTTGAAATGATATTTCAGTGTGATGCCCTTTAAGTCTGACCACTCTGTGACCATTTTACATATTTTATTCTGATTCTTACAGTCACTGAGAGTGGAAAGGAACAAACTATACAAAGCATTTAAGTTCCAGCCTAAACTAGAAAGCCTACAAAGCTTTTCCTCCCCTTGCTTTTGAGATTTTGCAAGACTTCTCTCAAACATCTCTTCCTCTCTCAGTCTTTCCTTGAAGCCATAAGGGCTGGAAACCTTTTAAAGGATCAGCTCCTGCACTAAGGGAAACTGAGCCTTGCTGCCTTCTTCAGTCCACCTGGCTGGGCATCATACATTGCCCTGGACAGTCCTTCTCAAAGCCAGCTGTATGGCAGCTTTACAGCAAACACACATAGCACTTTTCACACTGCAGCAGAACTATATACATTGGTACCCATGGAATGCACAGTATGCGTTATACAGTGAACATTTTTGCCAATGAGTATGTGGCAGCACTAAAAAAACTCCAAACAAGAAGTGGAAATATTGCTGGAGTTTGCCAAGCTCTGGCCCAGAGATGAGACTTTGGGGCTCAAAACAAAGGGAGCATTTAATTCTTATCCAGCTTGGAGTAAAATCCAAGGTACTTTACTCCACACCCACATGGACCCTCAACCATTCCCTCCTGCCAGACTACCTGAGATTTGCAGATCTCTGGGGACATCAAGGTGCAGGAGCATGACTGGAGCTTTCAATACAGCAGTTTCTTATTGATTTTTTAAAAGTATTTAAATGCTGTCCAATACCAGAGTCTCTGGGTGGCTTACAAAGAAAAAAAAACAGAAACCAACAACATACCAACACACATTGTGAACTTCAGATACAGGGGAGAGTATAAATGCAATTAATGATGGTGTATTTATTAAATTTCAATCCTGTTTTTCCTCCAAGATGCCAAAGGTGGCATAATTGGGACACCTGAACTTAAGGTTCCTCTACCCCATCTTACATGATTTTCTAAGGTTTTCTGAATGTACAAGAAGCACTAAAACATCTAGGGAAGCTCCTGTCTCAATATATTAAGGATTTACCATGAACTTCTGCAGCATGCGCTGCAGAGCAAACTTCACCTCCTTGTTCCTCAAGCTGTAGATCAGCGGGTTTAGCATGGGGATCACCACAGCATAGAGCATGGAGGCCACCTTCCCTCCGTTTGTTGATGCATTTGGCTGAAGATACATGAAGGTCAAACTTCCATAAAGGATTATGACAGCCACCAGGTGAGATGAGCAGGTGGAGAAGGCTTTGTGCCTGCCCTCGGCTGAGCGGATTCTCACAATCGTGAAAAAGATGTAAGAGTAAGAGATCAGGATAGTCACCTGGGTGGTTAGCAGATTAAAACTGGCAAATACAAGCATGACATACTCATTGAGACTGGTGTCAGAACAGGAAAGCTGGAAGAGTGGGGGACCCTCACAATAAAAATGGTCAATGACATTTGGGCCACAGAAAGTCAAACGAGTGAGGCAACCCAGGTGTATCAGGGAATTGACGAAGCCAGCCAGGTGTGAACCAGCCGCCAGCCAAGCACAAGCCTTGGGGGACATAGTGATAGCATAGGTAAGTGGATTGCAGATGGCCATGTACCGATCATAGGCCATTGTTGCCAGGAGGTAGCACTCAGTGGTGGCAAAAGCAACATAGAAGTAGAACTGAGTTAGGCACGCGGTAAAAGTAATGGCTCTCCTTTCAGCTAAGAGGTCTCTCAGCAGCCTTGGGCTGATGGTGGTGGAGTAGCAGATGTCCAGGAAGGACAAGTTGCTAAGGAAGAAGTACATGGGAGTTTGAAGTCGAGCATCAGCCCTGATGAGCACAAGCATCCCCAAATTCCCCACAATGGTCAGAAGGTAGTTCAGCAGAAACACCGTGAAGAGGGGAGTGGCCAGCTCAGGACGATCGGTGAATCCAGAGAGGATAAACTCCTTCACGGTGCTGCTGTTCATTTCCACCATCTATTTTTTCTCTGGCGGAAATACACAGGAGGAGAATGGAGGGGAGAAATGGAGTCTGGATTAAGATTTAGCTTCCAGAAAGCAGTAACCCGTCTATGATGACTTTACATGAAAAAAACGCTATAGCAATTTCAGCCAAAGTTGTGCGACCTTCTACTCCAACAGTGGGATGCTCTCTTCACCTTCGGAGGGGGAGACGTGCAAAAATCCCATGTCCTCTCAAACACCTTCCCAGGGGTTGTACCTCTTCTGACAATGCACGTTGGTGATTTTTATTTATTTATTTATTTTACAAATTTGTATGCTGCCCCCTCGCACTTAAGCCTCGGGGCGGCTGAAAACATATAAAAATACAAATTTGAATACAAAATACAATTTAAAAAACAAAATACAATTTAAAAACTACAATTTAAAAACAGGCCCATCTCATAGTCCAAGAATAAAAATATTCCATATACATATAAAAAGAATATATAATAAATTAACAATTAAAACATTTCTTAAATAAAAAGGTGTTCGCCTGGCGCCGAAAAACAAATAAAGACGGCGCCAGGCGAGCCTCTCTGGGGAGCGCATTCCATAAGTGGGGCGCCACTGCAGAGAAAGCCTGAATTTTATATTCAGGATATTTAATTTCCACTCATTGTGATTTTTTGGATGTGAGACAATCTCCCTACACAGTGGAAAACTGAAAAAACTTCCTACACATGCATGCACTCACCCTCTGTCCACTCCCCGCTACATTTGCAGCCCTGAATTTCTTCTTTGATCAGAAACCCACCTGGGATATCAGTTGTTTCGATATCAGTGTCCTCCACTGGCCATGTCCGCTGGGTCAGTTGATTTTCCTCAGCCTGCAGAAAGCGGTTTGTGTTTCTTCAAGGGCCTTTGAAGTGTAACTGATGGACATTTTGGGGAAGAAGACTCGCATTCCAAATGGTTACAGACACTGCCTTTGTATGTATGCAATGACATGCAAAATCCATAAAGCGACAGTGTCCTTTTTCCTATCCGATCTGAGTAGCTCTTTCCACTGATGAGAATTCTACCTCAGGAGGAAAATGGCTTGCAGGCCTGCGCGCCTTCTGTTCACTGTGCTTTATCTCTCAGAGAGCTCTTTGCTGAAATCTCCAGGGCCCACCGGATGATCAGAGTCAAGGGCTGATGGTGACTTCCCCATAGGCTGGCAACACTTCCCAGGTGAGTACGATGAGGCATCTCCATCCTTCAGAAGAAGTCCTCAGAGTATCAGCTCTGTCCCAGAGAATTGGCTGTGCTTTGCAGCACCTTTTCCCAGCATGCCCTGGTGCTTTCTTCTTGACCAGACAGGCCAAAGAGGGCCCAGCCTCCACCATGGCCTTGCGTTTACTCCCATGGAAGTCCACACCTTTCCAAGCCCTGGTCCAGGGCATTTTTGTTCAGGAGGAGCAGCGGGAGGGAGCACTCGGCTTGCCACCTCACCTGGATGCCATCATAGCCAGCACTGGGGGCAGCCCTGAATCCTCTGCCCCACACGCCATTTTGAGTCACATTCCCCATTGTCAGGCCGTGGCTTCTGCGTGTTCCTCTCTCTAAGGAACTCTTGCTAAGGAGCAGGCTGTAAGTCTGCTTAGAAAGGGAACGATGGGAAACTTTCCATTCATGGCTTGATTGTCCCATCCACATAAGAAAACTATACTGCTTCATAGGGAAATCCCAACAAACTCATAGCTGCCTCCCCCACCCCACCCACACACACAATTGCCAATATGACTGCTTTTTCAGAAGTTCCCTTCCCCCTTCCTTGCGTGTAAAATGCTTAGGCGATGCTTTGATCCTTTCCATTTAGGAGGTTCGATCTTCCTGCTGAGCCCCTCTCAAGCTTTACAGAGGCTGCTCATCCCGTCAATTCCTAATGCACTCACTGCCAATGCCCCCCTTTCCTGCCACTGCAATCTTCCGCAACCTCTTCTGAAGGCTTGCCAGCCTGCCATGCCATGTCCCTGTCAGCTTCACATCCACTGGGCAGATCCGCACGACACGAGAAGCAGCAGTGGCTGATTACATTTGACTGTCTGTTGCGCCATCAGAACATGTTAGCCGTGTTTCCACTTGGAATGTTTGGTTTTGAAAAACAACACAGAATGAAATCCTGTGAAAGCTTCTTTTTTAAAAAATAAATTCTTTTTTTATAACCTCCGAACAATACAGTGTAATACAATTCAATAATATCTTATGTTATCTAAACTATCAATTAGGAATACATAATAAATTGTATAAATTTCATATACAACCATAAAATAAAGCCCTTAACGGCTTGGGTCCTGGCTACCTGAAGGAGCACTTACATCCATATTTGCCCTCCCACCCCTTGAGATCAGCGGGAGAGGCCCTTCTCCGGGAACCCTCCGTGAAGGATATTAGGAGGGTAAGTACTCGGAGGAGGGCTTTCTATGCGGTGGCACCCAATTTATGGAATGCGCTCCCCAGAGAGGTCTGCCTGGCGCCGTCGTTGCTTGTTTTTTAGTGCCAGGCGAAGACCTTTTTATTTAAACGTTATTTTAATTGTTAATACTATTTATTTATTTTATTCTTTGGCCAGGGTGACTTAAATTATACTGTTTTATATTGTGTTTATTTATTTATGATTGTGAGCCGCCCCGAGGCTTTGGCGAATGGGGCGGCATAGAAGTTTTCTAAATAAATAAAATAAAATCACATATATATAATAAAAGGAATAACAATTTCCCTGTGTGCCCACCACCCAGGAGACCAATTCTTACCTCCATTTCATTTCATATACTATAACAATTGACAGTGTGTAATAGACTTCATTTATACCCATATCTCCTCCAAAAATTCATGTATTCTTGAATAGGCTTGCACCCTTCACATTCCATCAATGTTGCTTTTACAAAATCTTCCCATATTTCATTATATTTATTTACTTTTATTAAACCTTTTTTGATTTTTATTTCTGTTGTCAATTTATCATTAATTACTATATTCCATATTCCATATTCATTGTACCATTCATTCCTTTGCATGACCCAATTCTGCTTCCAATATTTAACCACCACTAACCTGGCGGCTATTATCAAATTTAAAATAAATTCTTTATCTTAATTTATTTCTTGTTTTTCAATCAACAACAATAACACAATTCTTGGTGACATTTCTAAATTTATATCCAAAATTTCTCTAATTTCATTAAACACCATGATCTATATCTTTTGCATATTGTTACAATCCCACCACATATGTTTATAAGTTCCAATTTCTTTGCCACATCTCCAACAAACATTAGAATATTTATCATCAGTTTGATTTAACTTAACTGGTGTTAAATACCGTCTCCATATCACTTCATGTTCTTTAATTCTAACCGACATATTCTTATATACTCTTCTATTCTAAATATTCTTCCAATTCTTGTCTTTTATTTCACCTACATCCTTTTCCCAAATTAATTTTAAGCTTTTTGTCTGATCCCCTAATTCTATTATTAGTCTATAAATTTTAGCAATTCTTCTTTATTGTGTATTTTCTTCCTTAATCTCACATTCTTTCACAATCGTTTCAAATGTTGTTGTCTTTCTTCCTCCTTAAAATTTTCCTCCATCTTTATGCATTTTTCTAATTATATTGAATTTAACCAATTTAATTTGACCTCTACTAGTACACTTCTTAATTGTGTGATATTTTTATCTTATTTTTCCAATCTTCCCATTTATATATTTGAATATTTTTTAAATTTATTAATCTAACCCTTTGATTCTGATTTTGGGAATTTCTCCATTTCCACTGCTGGTGTTAATGGAGAAATTCCCACCATTAGCTGCTGTTTCCATTTTTCCCATACTTCCATTGTATTTTTAAAAAAGGGATTTTGAATTCTCTTAATAATCCTTTTTATATCCTTTTTAAACCTATGTGTCTCTAAATGATCACCTATTTCCCTTAATTCTTTTAATTCAATATTGCTCTATATTAGTTCCTTACTTTGAGCTATAGTATCTGGAACTATCTTTCATTGATTTGCAACCCAATACTTTTTGACATCTGGAATATTCAGCCCTCCCTTTTTTGTGATTCATACCATAATACTTTACTTATTCTTGCTCTCTTCCCTCCATTACAATATACCTCCAATAACTTCTGTATTTTCTTTAATTCTTGATCATAAAACTTGGTTGGAATCATCCAAAACAAAAAATTAATCTTTGGCAAAATTTTCATTTTTATTACTGCTATTCTTCCAAACCATGATAATTTTACCTTTTCATATTTTCCTCTTTTATCTCTTATATCCTTCTTTAACTTTTCATAATGTTTCTTCTTTAGTTCTTGACTATTTTTGGAATATCAATTCCTAAGTATCTAATACTATCTACTATTTTTAATTTATACTTATCTTTTAATATATCCAGTTCTTCACTATTATGATTATATAACACCATTTCTGATTTTTCCCAATTTACTTGCAACCCACTGTATTTTCCAAATTCTTTTAAATGTGAATATATTTTCTCTGTAGTATTTATTGGATCTTGAAATGTTAACAATGTATCATCTGCAAATAAATTAATTTTAATTTTCTGACATACTCCAATTCCTTCTATCTGTATATCATTCTAATTGCATTTGCCAGTACTTCCATCATTAATGCAAATAATATTGAGGATAAAGGGCTACCCTGTCTTGTTCCTTGGCAAGGTTAAGGTTATTATTTTTGTAATACCATCATTTAAAATTATTTTTGCTGTATTTTCTGAATATAATTGATTTATTACTTTCTTAAATTTTGTTCCAAATCCCATCTTTTCTATTAAAATCTTCACTGTTGGCCATTCCACCCAAAGACTTTAAATATATCTAATGCTAATATACTTGCCTTTAATTTGTTTCTCTATATAATGATGAATATTTAATACTCTCCTTACTTCATCTGACATTTCTCGACCTCTTATAAACCCACATTGATCATTCTTTATATATTTCTTTACAAATTTAAATGCCAGGCAGAAAACAGTTTAGCAACTGGGTCCAATGTATTTCTTTTATAAAATCTAAATATGACTAGGATGTTGATAAATATAAAAACTTTCTCCCAGTATGAGTTACTTTCTGCTTAGTGATATCGGTAGCCCTATTCTGCCCTACATCCAGGCCCTTCATCCAACATACCACATCTATATGAAGCTCATGTGTGGGTGCACTGATGTTTGTCTCTTATTTATGTTTATGTATTTGGCATATTTGCATACCATTCCATATCTAGGAAGATTCCTAGATATGGAAGATAAACAACCTGAAGCTAAAACAAGCAAACAGAAATTTTAAAATACATTAGAAACAAGACAACATAAGAAGCATCTGTGGCAGCAAGAAAGGCTTCCTGGGACAGTGCAGTGCTGGTGCCTGCTTGACCTCCAGAGGCTGTGCGTTCCACAGAAATGGGGCCACAGCAGTAAAGGCTCTTCCCTTGGGGGACTCCACTCAGGTCATGGAATGTTATACAGGTTTTGAAAATGCGCCGTCTTGTATTGTTATGTATCTTTTATTGACAGTTTTTCTCAGACTTTTTTAAGTGTAAAAGAAATGCCCCTCCCTTTTCCAAGAGTTCCCTCCCATACACTGGCCTTCAGGTCACTGACTTCGGTTAACTGACAGGCCTTACATATTAAACCTTTTGCAGTTGTCACTTTCACAGCTCTTAATATGCCTATTTTTTATATTGTACTTTTTAAAGAACCTCAAAAATGGAGGAAGGATGAGCGGGGAGATGATTTGGGAAGGGAAGGGAAGGGTTAAACTTAAACAGAGTGCAGGGTTGATAGGGCCAAGGGGTGGCAAGGCAAGGGGAAGGATGTATTGTTTATTCCTGAGTACCCATAGAGTTGTAAAAAGTTCTGCCTGATATTTTAAAATTCATATCTCCATAGCCTCCAAAATGCATTCATACACAGATTCTTGATGTAAACTATTCATCCATGGCCAGGAAGCCCCAAAAGCAATTTCCCTCCCTGGTCTAGATCAGCAGATTTAGTGGCTTTCCAGATCTGCAGTACAATATGTCTGGACGTGACTATAGCCCTGTAATACCCAGTTCCCTGTAAGCTAGACTGGCCCCCATTTAAAGGCTTTATATACCATAACGCCCTGGAGAAACTGAATATAATAGTATTTAAGTTCATATTGGTTCTTACAGTTATTTCTTTCCAAAATGGTGATGCATCAAATGAATGTTAAATCGTCAATTCAGTTTTTAAAAAGGAAAGCAGCATTCCTATCCATAATTTTTCTCAAGGCCTTCCTGACTTCCTGGTTCCGTAGGCTGTAGATCAAGGGATTCAGCATGGGAGTCACCATTACATAGAACACCGAGGCCACTTTGTCCTGGGCCTGATTCTGTCTATTGCTGGGCCGTGCGTATACGAAGCTACCACACCCATAAAAAATGGAGACGACCACGAGGTGGGACATGCAAGTGGAGAGGGCTTTCTGGCGGCTCTTGGCGCAGCGGGACTTTAAAACCGTGACCAGGATGTAGCTGTAGGAGGTGAGAATGGTCAGGCTGGTTGATATCACATTGAACCCAACAAATATGAAGATCAACAGATCATTGAGATGGATGTCTGAGCAGGCCAGTTCCAATATAGAAGGAACTTCACAGTAAAAATGCCTAATGACATTTGGCCCACAGAAGTGTAGCCTAGAGGCCGCCACTGTGTGCACCAAGGCATTGGCAATCCCAGCGCCATAGGAAACTGCTATCAGCTGCACACGCTTTCTTTCCGACATGTTGGCGAAATACACCAGAGGTTTGCAGATAGCTGCGTAGCGGTCATAGGCCATCACGGCCAGAAGGTAACCTTCAGTGGTGGCAAAGAGACCGTAGAAGTAAAGCTGAGAGAAACAATGAGCAAAGGAAATTGCCTTCTCCTTGTGCAAGAGATCAGTGAGGAACTTTGGGGTGACAGATGAGGAATAACAGATGTCCAAGAAAGACAAGTTGCTAAGGAAGAAGTACATCGGGGTGTGGAGCTGAGGGCTGGCCTTGATTAAGGCAATCATGCCCAGATTCCCCACCAGAGTGAAGATGTAAACAGCAAAGAATACCACAAAGAGAATGAATTGCAACTCTGGGAGGTTGGTCAGTCCTGTGAGCATGAATTCAGTCACCAATGTCCTGTTTCCCATTGGCATCACTGAAACACTGTTGGGGTTAGAAGAAGACAACAGTCAGCATTGCTCCTCCAGATGTGGCAGATGCCTCAAATGAAGGGAGACGCCTCCAAGTGGGCTGGGTCCTAATCTGAACCCTTGCAAACCTTCAGGATTTGGAGACACACAGATACATGGACAGTGGACTGTTCTTGGGTTATTTGAGGGTTGTTTCTGCCTCCAACTAGCCATGCTGTCTCAGTTTCTATGACATAACAAGCCCTGTCTGGGTAGGTGTTCAGCCCAATAGCACCCAGCAGCCATTGAGAGGCTTGTTTAAGATGCAGTGGGCATGTGAATCAGCTTTGTGGGTCTCCCCCAAGCTCTCCATATAGGGGAAACAACAGTGCAGGGAAAGGAAGGACAGAGAGATGCATTTTTGTGCTTGGCAGTTCTAGCGTCTAATCACAGGGAATGTGTTGACCAGTAGGGATGTGTGAGGAATCTGCCTTGGGGTTTGGGATCCATCGGATTCCCCGGACTCGGCTCCCTGCACTCTGGTCCACATCAGTGTGGCCCCGAGTCTGAGTTCCTGGCAGGAACACCCATCAAGAATTGAGCTCGGTGCAGACACTGCCTGCACACGCAGTGTCCCTCTCCCACATCACTCACAGCAGCCTGTGTTTGTGTTGTGTGTGATACAGAAGATGGTCGTCAGGGATACGACTGGACTTCTGTGAGCATTTGTGGACTTCCGCTCAGCTCCGCTCACTTTCTAAGGCAAGGCTGAGCCAGAGAAGAACCCCATGACGTCCTGCAGAGCTTCATCAAAGCACGATCCAGCAGCAGCCTCCAGCCTGGACCGAGCAGGATGCCGCATTGGCTGCTTTGGCCGGAACGCTGGCTGTGCAAGTCCTCCTGCCTCTGCCCCTGGGCTTCATTCATTTATTACATTTCTATACCACCCAGAGCCAAACATCTGTGAGCATTTCGTAGCAACTGATAGCTAAAATACAACCAAACAAGAAGTTTTATAACTAGAGTATATATCAAAACTTGAAAAGCAGTAAAAAAAACTATAGTAATGCATTAAAGCAATAGAAATTGAAATAAATGCATCGAAAATAAGGCCTTCACCTGGCACTGAAAAAAGCCAAATGCAGGCACCAGGTGAGCCCCTCTGGAAGGATTGCTTCAAAACCAGGATGCCGCAGTGGAAAAGGACCTCTTTTTAGGAGCAACCTGCCTGACTGCATTTGGCAGGAACAACTGGAGGAGAACCTCTGAAGACCATCTTAGGTTCTCTATGCTCTCCCTCTGTCATCCACTTGTGATATTAGTGCTAACTAAGCAGAAAACCCCAAAACGTCTTCCACTGTTTTGCATTCATCAAAACTCCCTGCACCTTTCATTCTGAATTTTCCTGTTCTCTTATCTGAGGAAAAAATCCGAAACATTTGCCACTTTCATACACATTTCTAAAAGTCCCCATAGCAGGAGAATCACTTACCTCCCTTAACCTGAACAGGGTCCTTCTACCAGAGACGGTGTGCCCCCCCCCCTTCCAAAATCATGCAGAAAAATCACTGTCTTGTTCTGGGCAGGTCAGATCTTCCACAGGCACCTGGAAGTGCATCCTCCATGGGTGGTGACCACACACTGGAAGAGAAAGGGCCTCCAACACCCTTTTGAGCTGAATGTGGACTGCAGGTGTGCTGCTTCCTTTATAAAAAAACTGCAAAATCCTTTGAGTGACCTGAACAAACCACATTTCTTCCATCTCCAGGGGACGCTTGGGCTTTTCCTCCCCTGATGCACTGCATGGTGTCTTTGGGACTATGAAAAAAGGGACAGATCCAACAAGGAAACCTCAGTATTCCCCGAAGTATTTCAGGTCCCAGGCACATGCTTAGGATACCATGCATACTAATTTTCTAATATATATGTAGTGCTGTCAGTGAGACACAAATTAAAATTATTAGACTGTAATATACCAAGAGGCAATTTATGTAGCTTTACTAAATCATAGCTTTCTCTGTTTTCCCTTTCTTCCTATTTTAGAAACTGAAATTTATGCATAGAATACTGATGGTAACGTCAACATATTTTTTTGCTCATTTTCCAGTTTAAACCCTGCCTTCTGTCACTCACACAGTCCCTCACTGTGGCTGTCACATCCCAGCAGTGGCATGTTCAGCAAATGAAAGGGAAAACAACCAAGTAAACAAGAGGTTGTTTACCATCTTGGAGATGCACATGGTAGGCATGTCATGAGCAGAGCTGGCTGGAGCCAGAGGTCAGACTAGATGACCCGGGAGCCCCCTTCTGACTCACTCTGTTTCTTTGTTTCCTCAGACTGCTTATCCAGGACAAACATCCAGAAAAATCTCTGGGATCTACTTATCCAGAGCAGCTGAGAGTTGGTGAGCTAAAAGTCAAATGCTACAGGAGAAGCTATGTGAACACTGACTGTGGTGGGTAGACTTATCAGTGGCTCTGATGGCCTTCAGGAAGATCAAACACAGTCCTACCTGATGTCTACTTGCTGAAGCGCTGAAGTGCCACCTGTGGCTGCACCAGGAGCCTTTCCTGCAGGTTTTTCTCTGACTGTGCCTCTTCTTGCTGATCCCGGTTTCAGTCTAGTTTCATCAAGGGAGTCTTCAGGGCTTTCTAGGGAAAGCATCTGTGGACTCCTTTCATCTGAAAAGGCTCCAGTTGGTTTCCACTCTGACAACACACAGTGTTTTCACAGAGGCTGGACACCACTCTAGCATTGGAAAGCAAACCCAAAACTTGTATTCCCTACTCGGTTGCATAGCTTGTATTGCACAATATTCCCCGTGTTGAGCAGCCAACACCAAGCCCTTCTCTTTCCTTCTCTCTCTCACTGTGCTGTGTATTGATTTTTCATCAGGCATACCCAAATGATTTAAGAGCTCCCTATAAACTCTCATTTTGAAAGTAAATCCTATGTGCATTTCTTCCCCATGCATGGAACCCCATTCCAATTCGCTAGCTGCTTTTCTTGTGGCTTTTGTTGTGCAATCGTCCTGACCCACTGATGGAATTGGGGGTGGAGGGGGGCGCTGTATGTCCAGATGATGCCATGCTCCACTTGCAAGCCAACCATATTCTCCGCCATTCTTTCAACCTTATTCTTACCCAGTGTATCCATGAAGGAGGGAAAGGTAGAATAGCTGTCCCGTACCTTTTGACTGGCAGTGCTACAAGCCCTCTTCCTAGAACTCCCTGGGTATACTGGCAGGATACATCCTTCATCTCTCCAATGAAAAGGTTTTAATAGCTCTGGAAATATAATCCAAAATTGTACTTTCACCCCCTTTTTACGAGTAGAGAAAGGGTCTGTAGAACCACGTGTTCTGGCCTTAAATATTTTTCTGGTCAGCTAGGCCTGATGGGGAAAATAGGCCACATGTGCGTGTTGGGAAGGAAATTAGTAGCCATTCTTGAGAAGACTCGGGTGCAGTAAACCAAACCTGCCTTGATAACCCATGAAATAGTCCGCGCCTGTCATTTCCCACATTTTGTTTTGATGCCAGGAGAATGTGGTTGTTGTAAAGCCACATGAAAGCAAGCAGATAAGGTGCCTGAATTGGCACATCTCTGATTGCTGCAACTAATAAGCATAACAATTGGATAGATTTTTATTTCTCTCGGTACAACTAAGGAATGTTACGCAAGCCGGGCATTTCAGGGGGACACCCTGCCAGTTTCAACTCCTGAGCTTGCTGATATGCAGACTTTGTTATTAAACCTTTCTTGGATGAACCTAAATGCAGAGTGACTTTTCTTTTCTCCCACACAACAACATGTGCTATGGTTGTTCATCAATGTGCAGACTGTAATACAGTTCTTCTCACTTGGTTGGCTGTGTTTCCACTTATTTTATTTTATTTTATTTTATTTATTTATCTATTTAAAACATTTGTATGCCGCCCCCATTGCAACAAAGCCTCAGGGCGGCTCACAATATAACAAATACATTAACAACTTAAAACTATTTAAAACTGGCCCATCTCAAATTACGTTAAAATACTATAAATACAATTTATAACTAACAATTAAAATAACTTTTAAATAAAAAGGTCTTTGCCTGTTGCTGAAAAGCAAATAATGACGGCACCAGGCAGCTTTCTCTGGGGAGCGCATTCCCTAGGCGGGGCGCCACTGCAGAGAAAGCCCTTCTCCGGGAACTTACCCTCCTAATATCCTTCACGGAGGGTTCCTGAAGAAGGGCATCTGCTGCCAATCGTAGGGGGCGGGAGGGCATATATGGACGCAGACATTCCTTTAGATAACCAGGTCCCAAGCCATTAAGGGCTTTATAGGTCATAACCAACACCTTGAATTGGGCCCAGACTTCAATAGGGAGCCAGTGAAGCTGACGGAGAACTGGGGTAATATGAGACCCACACCCAGTCCCCGTCAGCAACCTGGCAGCTGTATTTTGCACCAATTGAAGTATCCGGACTGTCTTCAAGGGTAGCCCCACGTAGAGCGTGTTGCAGAAATCTAATCGGCTTACTGACTGGATGGAATGTGCAGCCATTTCATGAATAAGTGTGGACCTTTTTGTGAATGGACTCCAGCCTCCAGGACTCAGCTCCAGGCTTGCAGAATCTCAGAGCTGGGCTTGGGAAAACTCCTATGCCAACACTCCAAGCAATGCAAGAGGCCAGCTTCCCACTCAATTACTTTGCAAACTTCACTGGCTGTAACGTCATCTCACACTCTAAACAGGCATTTATCCAGACAAAGTATTCATTTCTGCCTTTGAATTTAAAAAAGAATATGTAGCCATCACCAGAAATCTAAGGATTGTTTAACAAAGCAGAATCATTTATTCACATGTGGAGAGACAGAATAATGGGGAAATGTCCTGTGAGGGCTGTTGAGACTTGTGCTATCCTGAATAACCTCCACAGAAGGCAACCTCAGACATGCCAAAGAAGAGCTACTCTCCCCATTTTTTTCCTGAAAGCCCTCCGGACCTCCTGGTTTCTCAGGCTGTAGATCAAGGGATTCAGCATGGGGGTCACCACCACATAGAACACCGAGGCCACTTTGTCCAGCTGGTGATTCTGCCTGGAGCTGCGTCGCACATACATGAAACTTGCGCATCCATAGAACATGGCGATGCACATAAGGTGGGATGTGCAAGTGGAGAAGGCTTTCTGCCGGCTCTTGGCCGAACGGGTCCTTAGAATAGCAGCCAGGATGCAGCTGTAGGATGCGAGAATGGTCAGGCTGGTTGCCATCATGTTGAATCCCACAAATACAAACATCAGGATTTCATTGAGATGGATGTCTGAGCAGGAAAGAGCAAAAAGTGGAGGTCCCTCACAGTAAAAATGCCTAATGACATTTGGACCACAGAAGTGTAGCCTAGAGGCCGCCACTGTGTGCACCAAGGCATTGGTAATCCCAGCGCCATAGGAAACTGCTATCAGCTGCACACGCTTTCTTTCCGACATGTTGGCGAAGTATACCAGAGGTTTGCAGATAGCTGCGTAGCGGTCATAGGCCATCACGGCCAGGAGGTAACATTCAGTGGTGGCAAAGAGACCGTAGAAGTAAAGCTGAGAGAAACAATGAGCGAAGGAAATTGCCTTCTCCTTGTGCAAGAGATCAGTGAGGAACTTTGGGGTGACAGATGAGGAATAACAGATGTCCAAGAAAGACAAGTTGCTAAGGAAGAAGTACATCGGGGTGTGGAGCTGAGGGCTGGCCTTGATTAAGGCAATCATGCCCAGATTCCCCACCAGGGTGAAGATGTAAACAGCAAAGAACATCATGAAGAGTATGAGCTGCAGCTCTGGGAGGTCGGTCAGTCCTGTGAGCATGAATTCGGTCACCAATGTCCTGTTTCCCATTGGCATCACTGAACACTGTTGGGGATCAGAGAAAAATAGGGGTCCTGCCCTCCAGTTTCAGGCTCTACTTAGATCCTGAGAATTATTTATGCCCCTTTCTTAATTTTCCATAAGAGCAAAGACAGGCAGCCAAATTACTCAAAACAGTGAAATACTAGTGCAGAGGGAGGGCCGAGCTCTCACATGCTACAGTCTTAAGTGGATTTGGATGCTTCAGAGGAGAAGGTGGATAGACAGAGGTGGGCAGGTGGCTTGGCAGTTTCATGGTTATGTAGTGAAGAATCTCTGGCCGAATGTGGGAACCAGCCCATCTTGGAAAAGGACAGAGACATTTCAGAGCTGGGGTGGAAGCAATAGAGTTCTTTATTTCTTTATTTGATTTATAGCCCACCTTTTGGGTTTTTTTTTTTTAGGAACTCAAAGTGGCTTCCAACATTCTCCTTCTCTCAATCTCAGCCTTACAACAACAACCCTGTGAGGTAGGTTGGGCTGAATATCTATGACTGATCCCAAGTCACCCACTTGGTTCCATGGATGAGTGGGGCCTAGAACCCAGATCTCCTGAGTCCCAGACCTGTGCTTTTAACCATTGCACAACACTGGCTCCCAGATCTTTGACCCAGTCAGGATGCAACAGATCAGTTATGAAGTGTCTGATGTTCCTGCTGTGTAGCCCTCAAGCAGCAAGAGAGTGGAGTCCAAAATTTTTCTGCAAGGGAGGAAAGGACAAGAAGTTTCATTTTCAATTCATCTCTTCACTTGGACCAATGGTTCTCCCACATCTCAAAGAGAAAGATGGGTTGATTAATACTGTTCTGTAGCCTGTTAAGCATTAATAAAAAAGACAGTGCTTCTAAAGTTTCATCTGGGTCTGCTGGAGAGGAAAAGTGGGAGGGAGAGACCAGCTCCCAAGGCCCCATTCCATGACCCCATCTTGTTTCCCATCTCCCCAAGGGTCAACAAGGCCTGATGCTCGCTGAGCATACTCAGTGCCATTCTGAACATGCTTAGTTTGGTTGCCCCTTCAGTGCTTATGCCTAAGGATTGCTAAAGATTTGTTGTCCTGCAAACATGGAGGTCCACCTATTCATTTATGTAATTATAGAGTAATAATTATGTACTGCCTTGTTTGCTAAAATGGCATTAAAACATTAAGGATGACATAAATAAATGTTTTAATAAATAAAAATTAAACCTAAGTACAGTAACTATAAAATAAAATTTGAAACAGTAATTACTCATTTTGCAAGGTCCAACTAAAACCAATGGTCTTCAGGCACTTTTTAAATGCCAAGTGAGGAGGAGGACAACCATAGTTCCTGAGGGAACAAATTCCATCCTCTGGGGGCAAAGAAAAAGATAGCCCTTTCATACCTGCCCCTGCAGGTCATGGTGCTCTCACAAAATCCTCTCTTGCAGCACTTAATTCTCAGGTATAGCATGACAGGCAGTCCCTTAGATAGCCAGGTGCTGAGCTCTTTAGGGCTTTAAAGGTAAAAAAGCGCCACATTGAAGTGAGCCCAGAAAGCAATTGACAACCAATGCGGGTCTTTCAGGACAGGTGTAACATCCCAAGCTTGCTGATACCTTCTCCTCCTGCAGGATGGTGCTATTTGGACTACATTAAGATGCAGGCAATCCATGAAGTATGGCAGACACTGTGGAAAGTGTCAGCAACGGCCTAGAACAGGCCTCCTCAACAATTAATTCTTGGTGGCATTGCATATTGATTAGCTAGATTGACTGATAGATTATTATTAGTTTCTTTCCTATACCACCCAATAGCTGCAGCTAGCTGGACAGTTCACAATTCATAAACATAGTTACGAAATGCATAAGCAAAGGTACAACATATGCTAATTTGCGAATTGTGGGCAATAGGCTAAACATGAACCAACAATGTGATGCAGCCTCTAAAAGGGCAAATGCATTAACAGAAATATTACTTCCAAATCACGAGAAGTACTAATTCCTCTATACTCCTCTTTAGTCAGACCTCACCTGGAATACTGTGTCCAGTTCTGGGCACCAAAACTGATGCAGGTATATTAGAAAGAGTCCAGAACAGGGCACCAAAACTGAGTCAGGGTTTGGAAACACTGCCCCATGAAGAGACACTGAGAGAACTGGGCATGTTCAGCCTTGAGAAGAGAAGACTTGAGTGAGGAGATGTTATCTCTCTATAAGTACCTCAAAGACTGTCACAAAGAGGAAGGCCAAGATCTCTTCTCGCTGATGCCAGAGTGTAGGACATGGAATAATCAATTCAAGTTACGCGCTGGACAGGCTGGAAAAGCTTCCTCACTGTCAGAGCAATTCAGCAGTGGAACCAGTTGCCCAGAGAGGTGCTGGGCTCTCCCACACTGGAGACACTGAAAAAGAAATTGGACAGCCATCTGAGTGGGATGGTGTAAACTGGTGTCCTGCAACATCAGGGGGTTGGACTCGATGGCTTTCCTGGCCCCTTCCAACTCTACTGTTCTACAATTCTATGAAAGCTTGGCTCAAAGCATCTGAATATTCAGTTAGTTCTTTCTGTTGTTTGTTTTAAGACTTAAGGTGTGATCTTAAAATGAAAAAGGAACGAATTTACAACTGACTCTAAAGTAGTATTTGTGACTAATGCATATTCTGGAACACAATAGTACAGACCTCCTGCAAAGCTGTTCTGTTGTTAATGTCAATGTGCTCCATGCATTTGAACTTACTTGCTTTCCTTTTGCTCAAGCACATTTCCAGCATTTCTGAAGCATCCCATTCTTGTGAAGATAGTAGAACTATCCTTACTGTGAGATAACTCAAGAGCTTTCTACATTCTCAGCAAACAGTGATGCTTTGTTTGCTCTCTTTCAAATTCTGAAGGAGAAGCCAATTATAGTGTGGAAAACGTTGGCCTTGGGACCTTTTCCCTGAAGTGTCTCAGGCTTCGGTGTGCATTGATTTCTATTAATTAAACACTGAAATGGATGTGAACCAAATGACAATATCTGAAAGACAGGTCAGTGACGGGTGGAAAGCAAAACAGAGAACAAACTATTCTTTATTGTCCTTTCTATAGTCTATATTGTTGATGTTCCATATTTTCCACACAATCAACTTTTAACATGCTAGGAACAATTAGGGTGACTAACAGGGATGTTAAAAAGCCCAAATAATTAAAAAAACCTGCAACAGAAACTTAAGAAAACAGCACACCAGTACACATAAACCAGGTAAAGAAACACCTGATTAGACGAGCAGTAGGGCAGTCCTATGGCTGCTGCTCAGGCAGATCCGGACAACCACCTGTTGCTCAGATCTCTCGCTGCAAGGTTGGAAAGAGGCTCCAACCTCGCAGCTGCGGGTGAGAATTCTGACATCCCCCCCAGCCGTGCAGGCAATGCAGCAAAAGCCACACAGACTGCATCTCCGGGGTGGCAAGGTGGACCTTGGGACAGGCTTTGGCGGCAGGGAAAGGAGGAAGCTGGCGCCACCAAGAGGTAAGATGCCCGGTAGTGCTTCAGCCTCCTTCCCTCCCATTCCAAGGTGCATAGGCTGGGTTCACAGTGCATGGGAGACAAACTTGTGCCTTTCCACAGTGTGCAGATTTTTGCCCAAACTTACCTGCCAGGTGATCACCTGCTTACCCAGGCAGCCAGGTTTCCACATTCCCACTCCATCCTCCAGCCTTGCCATGCCTCTCAGCAGCCCCTACAAGTGAAATCCCCGTTCTTTCCCCATTCTTGCTGGTGGACTGCTGCAACTCCTCCCGATCCATCTGCTGCAGTCCGGAGATGGGTTCCCTGTTCCTCCTCCTGAGCATACCTGAATATCTGTGTTGCTTCCCAGCCACTCCGGCTCCCATGATGATTTGCCCTAAATCATTTGCACTGTAATTCCCCCTCTCCCTCTATGTATTTTCATGCTATTTATCTGTCTCCAAAAGCAAACAGGGAGAAGGACACATCACTAGGCCCATGGAAATAAGGCAAGCGATGCTGTGTCTATTGCTAGGGGGCTGAGAGCAACAGACACCATTGACTAGAAGCAACCACTTCTGTGGCCATTTTTGCCAGGGGATTCTATGGTGTCTCCATACCAACAATGGTAAAATGGCAGCCCCAGGTCCAGATGACAAAACAGACCTACAAAGTAAGAGCTGTCTTCTTGCATCATGCAAACCAACCTTTAGGCAGCCAAAGTCAGCTGCCTTAGTTTTTTTAGAGGGCGGCAGGAGTTCAGGGGTGACCTCCTCCTACCCTTCACGGAATAGATTTTGAATTGCTATTATTCAAAAACAAACAATGCTTATCTCTGTGGCCATGTTGCTGCTGTTGCCATTGTCACTCTTGTGGTGATGCTGATAATGTGAACCCCACACCACCCCAGTTTTGCATGAATGATCTTACAGTCACTTGATTCTCTCTGCAATGACTATTATTGCTAGAACAGAAGAACAGAAGGGGTGTTTTTGTGGGACTGTGTGAAGCCCCTTCTTGCTTTGTATTCATGGTCTTAGAGTCCTTGTGCCCCAGTTTCCCCTGTCTCCTGGATGGTGGGGATTCAAAATACTGCTTTGCCTCTGGGGCCCCATTGCCCAGCTTCTGGTGGCCATAACAACTGGTGGCACCAACAACCCTGAGTGGGCACCAGACACTAATACAATACAGTCACAGTCAATGTAATCACTAAAACTAATCTTAATCAGAATTTAAGACATTCAGAAGCCAGAGAAAATGGAGAGTTAAGATGTCAGTATTGTACTTAAGTGCCTCACAAGGCAGATAGGATAAAAACATTTTTATCGCCTGCTTGAGAAAATCATCAGAGTTGGAGCTTGTCTAAGAACATAAGAGGTTCCATCTATTCCAGCATTTGGTTCACGCATTGCAACCAGCTGCCCACACAACCTCTCAAGCAGGTGATGGCAGCCTTCCTCCAAGCTCCCCAGCAATTAGGTGCAGAGAGAGCATTTAGCCATGCAGAGCCTTCTCCTCCATGTATTTGTGCAATCCCCTTTTAAAGCTGTCCCAGCTGGCAATAACCACTGCACCTCATGGAAGTGAATTCCATAGTTTAACTGCACACTGTGCAAACGTTTCCTCCGATCTGTCCTGAATCTCCCACCAATCAACTTCATGGGATATTGTTTTTCTAAACTGTTGGGTGGTATGCACACAAAATAAAGAATAATAACAGGATGACTCTGGATTCTAGTGTTATGGAAGAGAGAGAAAAATGTCTCCCTGCCAAGTTCTGCACATCATGCACAGTTCTGTCCATCTCTAGCATGCCTCCCGTTATGCACCTTTTTGGAAGCTACTTCCTCAGAGAGGAGTTGCTTCAGCCCCTTCACCATTTTAGTTGCTCTTGTTTGCACTTTTTCCAACTTTACTATATTCTTTTTTAGGTGTGGGTGATCAGGACTGTACACAATATTCCGGTAGTTGCACCATAGCTTTGTATAAGGGTAGCATGACATGCAAAGTTTTGTTTTCAGTCCCTTTCCTAATTAGGCCTATCACAGAGTTTGACCTTTTCACAGAAACCATGCACTGGCTCAACATGTTCATCAATCTGTCCACCATAACCCCAAGAGCCCTTTCTTGGTCAGTCACCACCAGCTCAAATTTGATCAGCTTAGAGGATTTTGCTTTGCTTTGCTTTGCTATGGTACGTGGAGAAGATCTCCTTCTTGAGATCTCCTTACCAACCCTGGTAAACACATGTTTTAAATTAGAAGTCTATTCTCCTCTGACTTTCTGAGTGGAGGAGCATGTATGGTGTATTTCTTCCATCTCAAATAAACAAGCTAGTCTTTGATCATCATATAATCAGCTTTGCACATCGCTGATGCTGAGGTCAGAAAATCCTCAGGGACCAGATGCACAGTCACAACTTCTCAATATAAAGGCAGCTTTCAACATGATGCAACCCCATAAGCCCAGAGCACTAAGTCGTGTGCCAAGCATAAAGAGATTTCAGAACTGTGTGCAGAGTTAAACAATATAAAAGGAGATGGAAGGAAATGCGAATTTCTTTCCATAGAAAGGACATTATTTTAAGTTTGAATGGCAGACTCAGAAAACTGATGAGTGAGACACTTAGCCATTAAGTGAAGATACAAGTGGACAAGGTAAGTGCAAAACCTCTCCAGCTGCAAAATAGCAATCTAAAATCCAAATGTAATGTTTTTAAAAAAATAGCAAGGCCAAAGAAAAAAAGCTATTTGGCCTTCCACATAGGGCTGGGTGATTGAGACAGAATGCTGAGGAAAGTTATAGTATGAATTATGGGAAGATTCATTTCTAAATGTCAACCTATCTTTGCATATTTCCCTGGCAGATTTGTTAGTACCTCAGCCAGCTGTTAAAATCCATTCAGAATTGGCTTGCCCCACTGAAGCACTGCATGGACTATTTCATTTGACCAGACTATCTTGTGGTAAGGCTGGAGTTAAGACACGCTGCTGCACAGGAGATCAGGGCTGCTATGGCTTTTTTAGGCAGAGAGGGAATTCCAGCACATGCATCTTCTCATGTGATGGTGAGAAAACTACACTTCTTGAAAGTCCATTTGCTGTGCAATAAAGGGAGAGGAGTGCTGGCTTCCTCTGCCTTTGGTCACCCTATTGGGCTTGGCCAATTTAATTTGGAGTTGGGAAAGAAAAAAATATGGCCTCCTTTCCTTTTCCCAAAGCTGTGAGGGAGATACTACTAAAGGACAGTAGTGGCAGCCCTTTAAAATATATACAAGGACACTTTGATCCATATCAGAACAGCTCCAGAAGGGGAAAGCCAAAAGGTTTGCTTCAGGATTTCAGTTTTCATTAGTCACTCTAATTTTGCATACAGAAGAGACTAGATTGATAAAAATGTTCCTGAGAATCATCTCATGCAACTTCTTCATTCAATGGAACTGGCAGTGGATCCACCCAGCATGTTCTGTGCCATCTTTGATCAGTTTTTCAGGGAGTTTAACCCCAACAGCCTGTTTTGTTGTCTGACCATAAAAGATAGACAGCTTGCAGCAAGGTCCAATAGAAAAACTCCTTCCTGAAGCTTGCACACAAACAACAGAGAGCAAGATAGATCAGCACTCAAATACAATTCAAATACTTTTGTACCTTTAAGAGCAACCTATCAATCATTGGTCATCTTGGTCTCTCTCCATATACAATCTGATCTTTCCCTCTCCCCAAGCTGAAATTGGTAGGGCAAATCCACTTTTACTTCGTAGCTCTACAGTGATAACTAGAATAAATGTCATCCATCCTCACAGTTAGCGTAAGGGACTCAACAAGGGGTATTTCAGACAGCTTTTGCAAACTTTTTGCTGTAGTAGCAAAGCACTGCATTCCTACTGCAGCATCTACTGCCACATCCTCCCTTGGTCCCTGGATGGCTTCCCGTCAGGATGGGCAGTAACCTCCCATTACAGCAACAAAGAACTGGGGAGCAGATACCAGCAAGTACTGCCCACATACAAGTGTTTGTTAAAACACTTCTGTAAATTCTTTAATACAAGTTATTTATTCTGAATTTGTATCCTGGTGAGGACTTCGTTTCCAATGTACCTAGTAACTGATTCTTGAACTGATCCTAATACTGAAGTCTATTGCCTTAATAATAACCAACCAAACTTCAGATTTAAGTGCCTGATCCAGCCAGAACTGAAACTGAACTCATTCCTTAGATCTGTTAACACATACGAGAATTAGAAACATAGAAACAGAGTAAGCCAGAAGGGGTCTCCTGGGCCATCTAGTCTGACCCCCGGCTCCAGCTGGCTCCACTCATGACATGCCCACCATGTGCATGTCCAGCCTATCTTTGAACACCCTCACCGATGGGGCCTCAATGACCTCCCATGGAAGCCCATCCCATACCCTCGGGGTCCTGACTGTCAGGAAGTGCTTCCTGGCATCTAAATGGAACCTTGATTCCCTGAGCTTTGCTCCGTTGGAGCGCATCCTGCCTTCCTCTGCAGTGGAGAACAGGTCTCTACCCATCTCCGTGTGACATCACATACCTGTATGTCGCCAACAGATCCCCTCTGAGTCTCCTCTTCTCCAGGCTGAAGAAACCCAGTTCCCCCAGTCTTGCCTCATATCCCATCCCCTGCAAACCGGCCACCAACCTTGTGGCCCTACGCTGCATTGACTCCAACCTGGCTATATCCTTCCTGCAATGAGGGGCCCAAAAGTAAGCACAATACTCCAGTTGCAGTATCAGGAAGTGTATCATCTGGATCCTGATACTTCCTAAGATGCACATGCTTTCTCAAAGATTTGTTTGAAGCCTTCAGGAGGTAATGAATATCTGTCCATATTCATGCACTGCTTATCCAAAGGTCATACAAATCAAGGGGGGATACCCTGTCACTTTCAATCTAATTTAAAGTGCCCCTCAGAGCCCACTGCATGCAGTCAGCTCAGACCTCTGGCATGGGTGATCTGTCATTTCCCTAGAAACCTATGGCATGTGAGAGAAGAGGATGAGAGAAAAAGGGGACTGCAGAAAGAGAAAAGGGGTAGCACACAGTGGGCTCTGGCCCTGCCTAATTGGTTTCAGCTCTAATTGCTCACTCCATGCACACGTCCAAAGACTACCCATGAAATAATACAACCCTAAATAAGATAGGGACCATGAATCCAAATTAGCAGAAAAGGACCACAGCGCCATAGATTTTCCTATCCATCTTCCAGATTTGCAATGAAAACAACTGATCACATACGCCTACCATAGGTGACAAGTTGGTCTGTAGACAACAGTTACATTAGAGCATGCTTTCCTCTAATGGTCAGAGATCACTGAATTAAGGACTCATGGGATGTACATCGGTCTTTCTCCTTCGTTTTACAGGCTACTTGTTCAGCCACCATGGCCCAGTGGAATCAGAGCACAGTGTCAGAATTCATTCTTGCAGGATTCATGGGCAAACCACTGCTCCGCATATCTCTTTTTGTGCTGTTTCTAACCATCTATGTGATCACTCTTCTGGGAAATTTTGGAATGATTGCACTGATTCGTCTTAACGCCCATCTGCAAACACCCATGTACTTTTTCCTCAGCAACCTGTCTTTCTCAGATCTCTGTTACTCTTCCGTTATTGTCCCCCAAGCACTGGTGAATTTCTTGGCTGAGAAGAAAGCTATTTCATTCATTGGTTGCGCCACCCAGTTTTACTTCTATGCTGTGTTTGCCACTGTAGAGTGCCTCCTACTGGCTGCCATGGCCTATGACCGCTATGTAGCAATCTGCAACCCTCTACTGTATCCTGTTGTCATGTCCAAGAAGGTTTGTCTTTGGCTAGTCCTGGCATCATACCTGGTGGGATGTGCCAATGGCATGATACACACAAATACCACCTTCCGGCTTCCCTTCTGCAGCTCCAATGTCATCAAACACTTTTTTTGTGATGTACCCTTAATTCTGGAGCTTTCCTGCTCTGACACTACGCTCAACCGCATCCTGCTTTTTGTGATCTCTTCCCTGATAGGTCTTTGCTCCTTCCTCACCATCCTTATATCTTACATCTATATCCTCATCACCATCCGTAGGATCACCTCAACCGAGGGAAGGAAAAAAACCTTGTCCACCTGTGCTTCCCACTTGCTGGCCGTCAGCTTGTTCTATACCACCATCCTTTTCATCTACCTGAAGCCCACCTCAAGCTACTCTGAAGGGCAAGACCAAGTTGCTGCTGTCTTCTATACCGTGGTGATCCCCATGGTGAACCCTCTGATCTACAGCTTGAGGAATAAGGAAGTGCAGAAGGCCCTGAGAAGGGTAACAAAGAAGAAAGGGGTTTCCATTGAAGCATGAATGATCAACTTTCTTATGCAAGAACATTTTCTCTTATTGAGAATCAAAGCTTGCACAAGGCAGTAAGCAGCATGAATTGCTTCCAAGTGAACATGCATGAACTTGGTGCAAATTTCAAGCATGCATACAAGCCTGGCTGCTAGTCACTGATCTCTCAGGGAACCAGTGGTGGCATACTCTGGCAGACCCTGGCCCTGTGCCCCTTATATGCCAGCATACAAGAAGCCTGTGGGAATTACCCTGTCTCAGTAAAACGTGGCATGAGTCACAGTCCCAGAAAAGTTTGGCATTGCATGCCATGGAAGAGGATGAACCTGAATATTTCAGTTCTTCAATTCTTCTACATTCAGCTGCACTGATAGAAGTATAGCTTCCAAATCATGTGAGGTACTGGTTCTCCTCTATTTGGCATTGGTTAGGCCCCATCTGGTCTGGGCACCACAATTCAAGAAAGATGCAGACAAGCCGGAAAGGGTTTGGAAGAGGGCAACAAGGATGATGCAGGGACTGGAAGCGACAGCCTATGAGGAGGGATTGAAAGAACTGGGCATGTTTTGCCTTGAGAAGAGAAGACTGAGAGGGGATACAGTCGTACAGAACTTGAAAGGCTGTCCCAAAGAGGAAGAACAGGATCTCTTCTCTGTCATCCCAGAGTGTAGGACACAGAACAGCAGGCTTAAGTTACAGGAAGCCAGATTCCCACTGAACATCAGGATGAACTTCGGCAACTGTACTGCAGTACAGCAAGGGAACCCTGACTTAGGGAAGTGGTGGGATCTCCCTCCGAGAGGGATGGGTTTATTTTCTGGTTTGTTATCTTGGAGATCAATAAAGCAATTGTTTGTACACAGCAAGATTTATTATCATTCTGCAAAGTGAATAGTGTGCTAAGAAAGGAGCAGATTCCCTGAACAAAGATTTGAACAAAGAATTTATACTTCTACTAATATCATATAGCATGAGTGCATTTTAACCAATCACAAACATATGCATATGATCTTAATGCATGCGAAGGTATCGCTACATATTATAGTCTCACAGAAACTTCTCATATATCCTTCTTAGACATTCTAGTGAAGTGAACCTGATTGGGGAAGACATCTAAAGCCCTCTGTCTTACACATATGCACTTCTCCAAAATCTATTAAGTTTTCTTTTGCTTAACTCTTCAGTTCTCTCACTCACTCGCCTTTCTTCCCCCACACTACTCTAATATTGTATGCTACCCACTACAAGCGGAAAGCCAAAACCCAAATGCAATAAATAAATAAATAAATCAAGATGGATCGGGTGACTGTTATAAAAGGTCCATGTTCTTTGTTTTCTTAGTTTCCTTGCTCTCACCCTAACTCTTGGCCTAAGTAAATTTACCACACCTTGCCAAAGGAAGATTCCTAGCAGCACGGCCCAGAAGTTCCTCTTTCAGGCCTATCCACATTCAAAGCTCTGGGCAAAAAGAGAGCCACTTCTGCTACCATTCACTAAATTTGGCAGATAAGCAACTTCTTGCTTTTGGATTGAACTTGGGGAGCAGACTGGTTGTTTTTTTAATTTTTGCAGAATATTTGCATTAATTCAAATTCATGGCAATTCACATTAACTGACACAGAGAATGAGATTTTGAATGAGATTTTGGTTGAAAAAATCTGATTCCATCCATAAGCAGATGATGGAACAAAAGACACCTGGCAGTCTGCAAAACATTGGCAGAATAGAGATCACAAAATCTGCATCTCTCTGTTTTCAAGCCTCTCCATAGTTCAGTGTTTGGAAGTGCGAAACACTCTCTGGAATATGCTGCTGTCTGGAACTGCACCTGGCATCCACTTCCAGGTGATGGTGGAAAAGCAGTACCAGGAGTGGGCTGGTGACACCTGTGTCATTGGGGCTCCCTATCCACTGCAGCATTTATCCTAAACTTCACAGGAGCTATCCATGCTTCTGAATGCTATCCTCAAGATGGTTTTGCCAAGCTCCCATAAAGCTCAGGATAAAATGGGTAAGAACCCCCTGCTGGCACAGGGGTCCCCAACCTCCCCCAGTAATACCTGAGCAGCACAAAAACACAGTTCATGGGGAAAGCACCTGTCCTGCAGATGGCCGGAGAATACCTCTGCAGCTGTGTGCTTGTGGTAGGAACATGTGCAGGCACACTGTCTTCCTTTCCTCTCCAGTTTTGCAAATTAAATAAACAATAAAGGAATGCATGAATGATTATGAATGCTGGGATGCAGGGTTGTTGTCCTAATGAGAAGGTTGTGTGGAACCATTTTGTGTGGAAGTTCCTATGAGCTTCTCTACACAAGGCATTTATTGTGCATTCAGGGTGGTTTGTGGGACTTAATGCAACATCCTCCTCCTCTAGCATTCCCCCACTCTTCCAAGTATTTATCCTGCTGTTTTTGGCATGAGGAAAAGGAGATTTTCCCTTTCCAATGTGGAACAAACTGGAATGAGAGGCTCGGATATTTTCACATTTCTGCGATACCACAGCACCACCTTGTGGTTGTGTAAGGGAACATACAGAAAGGCAGTGAAAGGCCTACGCACAAACAGAAGAACGTGTGTGTAAAGGGGCCCATCTTAATCCCACAAATAATCTGGAAGGAGGTACCTTGGAAAAGTGGCCAGTTAAAAGCTTGAAGCAGAGGAATCTCAAGTGTTGCAGAGCAAGAGAGACTGACGGATATCCTTGACAAAGGAATATGTATGAAATTGACCTGAAGATCATAACCTCCCTAACCCCCCCCTGCCCCCCGCTACCCATCGTTCCCGAATCTCAGGGCAAGGACTGTTCCTAGAGAGGCTGACCTTTTTTCCTTAATTGTATAGAATTGGAGCTATGTTTGCCCATCAAATTTCAATGGGTGCGGGGAAATGTTTTGTTTGCTTGCTTGTGTGTTTGCTTTATTATAGTTCTCTGTGGCCCAAATAACTGAAGTTATATGAATTCTTTGTGTTTGTTCTGCACAGTACACGATGGGCAATTATTCAACAGTATATGAATTCATTTTTGCACTATTTGCCAATTCTCCAAAATGCAAATCCCTCTCTTCATGGTCATCTTAGTGGTATACATTATCACCCTGACTGGAAATCTGGGGATGGTCTTTTTAATCAAGATCAGATCATAATTTCATACCACCATGTTGATGTTAGCCCATCGTTTTCGATGAGGACCGTGACATCTAATGGGTTGTGGGTTGTCCACGGTGTGTCCGCAGGTGGCTGATAAGGCGCATACGGGCACGGAGTGTTCTGCCACATGTCAGGCAGACATGCCCTTTGTAGACCTCTGCTGCTTCACCATTCTAACACCGAAGATGTGATTGGACCTGGTTATGAGCATGAAATCAATTTCTTTGATTGGATGCGCTGTGCAGATGTAGGTTTTTTTGTTCTCATTGTGACCACAGAGAGTTTCCTCTTACCTGCTATGCTGTATGACTGGAGTGTGGCCATTTTCAGTATGTTGCTCTACACAGTGATTATGTCGCAGAATTTGTGCCCAGCTAATAATCACCCCATACCTTTTGGCATGCTCAGTGCCACAACCTAATCTTTCGATGCATTTTCTGTCACTCCTGCAGTAATAGGACTCTCCTGTTCGGAACCCAGACTCAACGAGGGGGTGCCTTCCGGCCTATTGTGCAGCTTTGGCATTGTGTGCGTGTCCGTTACTCTCCTCTTCTGCACATACATTGCCATGGCCATCCTCAGAATCCATTCCGGTGAGCGAAGGCACAGTGTTTTCTCAACCGGCTCAACCCATCTCATGGCTGTGTCCATCTTTTATGGGACTCTCTTCTTTAAATATGTGCGCCCAGCTCCACTCCATCACTTGATGGAGACAAAATGATCTCTGTCTTCTGCAAGATGGTGATCCCCTTTGCTCAGCCTGAAAAATAAAAAGATGAAAGATGTAGAGGGGAAACTGAATTGGGGGTTCCCCACCACATTTCATACCTGGGAAACATTTGTGATCTAATTGTTTTTTCTCTTGATCTAAATATTTGAGCTGATCTAAATATTTTTCTTCTGTTGCCAGGATTGGCAGGAAATGCCCCCTCCCCCACCCTGCCATCCATGGGCATATTTAAAAAGGGAGATCTGTCAACTTTCTGGGTTTCTCTGATGGGACATAAGAAGGAACAAGACCTCCAATAGAGGAGGTTCTCAGTGAGCATAGAACAATCATCATTGTGTTGCATTACCAAGCTCTTATGCCCTATGTAACAAATTGATTTATCAATATGGTATAAATTAATTAGTCAAGATTGTCATCAACAGTAATGGAAAATATTGGCTTTATTTCCTGCTCAAGCTCCTATTCCCAGTATTTTTCAGTGCCTACTTCATTTCCAGTACTTTTCAGATCTATTCCTATGCAGTGGTTGTCAACCAACAATCAGAGAACTGAAGATTGTGAAAATGTATTTGTGCTATCAAATAATAAAAGGCTATTTGATGATCATATAAAGAATTGAGAGATAAAACGCTGAATCTAATGATAAGAGTTTTTAGGAAAAATAATTCCAGCTAAGACTTGGTAGAAACTCTGGCAAATTGGGCAAACGTAGCCTCCGTATGGGTTGTACATATGTTAGAAAAAGGTTAAAACTACCTGAAAGCCATGTTCCTCAGATATGTCTCTAAAGCCAAAATTAAGAATATTTATCAGACAAATTCACATAGCTGAGGAAAATCTTTTATAAAGGTATAAATAGGCTCTGGAAGTGCATGTAGAGCAAGAGGCAAACAAGGTGGAACAGTTACACCTCCCCTAACCTCCCCAATTCCTTTTATTAAGTATGACAGAGGATCTTACACTTAATGAAAAGGCAGGTTTTGTACAGTAATTAAAGCAGTTAAAGTGATAGTTTAAAACACTGAAACAAAAGGAACATTTAGAAGTTGAGGGGGTGTCACTGGATGATAATTCTCCCCTAGATAAGATATATAGTCTAGATACCATAGATAAGATATACAAATCTGCTGTTCTGTTTGCTCTGGGTGCACTGGGTATTAGGCACGTAGGGTGCATTCAAGCATTTCCACAGCAGCGTGTGTTGGAGATGTAGCTGATGCACCAGGTGGGAAAAGAGCAGTCACCCCTTTTCTCCTCTCCACACAGTGGACTAGATGGAGGCTAAGCAAGGTTTGGAAGACCTTAATATTGCAAAATTGGCACTTTTCATTACACTGGGGAGGGATTATTAAGAAAGGCTGGGTGTTCTACTTGTATTTTTTCTGACCCAGGATCTGGGAATCCAGAAATACCCCTAAACACTAGTGAGGGGTGACAGGATTGCTCTCTTACATTTATTTCTGCACTGATTTAGAAATTCAGTATTTAAAAATTGTGGAGTCAGATGAATATATGTGTATCAGAGTGTTCCCCCTTTTCTCCTCCATTGCTCAACCAATTACGTAAAAGCGGAGTGTTAGTCTTTGTTGTGGCTGGTGCTGTGATATTCAGAAGCCCCTCATAATGTGAGGTCCTAAGCTATGGTTTACTTAGCTTGGGCCTAAATCCAGTAGTGTTTGGACCTGTTGAGTGGTGCACTGGAGGGAGCCATATAATGTGAACAATTGATGGCAAAAGAAGAAGGGGATGGCGGAGGATGAGGTGGCTAGATGGAGTCACTGAAGCAGTTGGCCTGAGCTTAGGTGGACTCCAAGGGATGGTGGAGGACAGGAAGGCCTGGAGGAGTGTTGTCCATGGGGTCACGATGGGTCGGACACGACTTCGCGACTAACAACAACAACCAATGACCCTCCAGATTCCAAGAATTACAAGCATCCAACTGAGTGCAGGAGGGAGCTGAAGCAAGGAAGGCCTCTGTGTCCGCGCACCCTGCAAAAGGCAGAGATCCCTTATTGGGCATTTATGTCCTTTGCCTACCCAGGAGGAGGAGGGGCTGAGGGAGCACTGAGCTTCCTTATATTCTGCTGGAGCCTCAGTCCTCTTTCTCTGCCCCCTGGAATGCCCCAACCCCCAGCACTGGCTCCAAAGTCCAGCCTCAGAGCACAGTTGGCACAGAAAGAACCACACTGGCTGCAAGGAGGTGGGGAGGACACATTTCTGAGATTGGAGCTAGGACTCCAACTTTTCCCATGACCCTCTAGGCAGCATCCAGCATCCATAGGGCTGCATTCTAAGCATACAAAGCTCTCTGTGGGTCTGTGGCTCCAATATGCTCTTTGCACCATGTGTGTCATTGAATATTCCAAGTAATGTTTTTGTTCTGAAAGGGAATCTTCAAAGAACATTCCAACAGAATCCACTCCCATTACTGAAAGCATTAAAGTAATTGCCACCTGAGAGCAGATCCACTGGGAGGATGCAGTCCCCAGTTCAGGTTCTCAGTATAAAGTTTCTCCAGAATACTGTTGCTTCAGAGATACTCATTTGCTCACCACAGGCAGTTCAGCAATATTGAAGACTGGGTAAGTGTCATAATGACACTCTGTTTCAGCTGTCTTTTCCATCTTTCTGCAAGATATTGCAACTTTGACAGTGAGTGGAGAAACTATTCAATTTCATGCTCATCCTCAACCAAACGCCAGAGTAAATCTGAGACAAGAATTTCAAAATAACTGAAAAAGTGCTACGAGGTCATCAAAGAATGGGTAGGTTAAAGTCCATTTCTAGTTTGTTTTTAAATGGCTTTAAAATGACACTTTATCAAATTGAACAGAACAAACTTCCTAACCCACACCCTCTTGATGTGTCCATCTACCCACAGTCCCTTTCATTTCCCCACTGGCCACATAAGATGAGAAGCATCTGATCCCTTCAGCCCTCCCTTTCATCTTTGCCCTGCTCCTCAACTCTGCTGGCCCAAGTCAACCAGGTTATAAAAGAAGGACCACTTCACGGGGGCCCATATTGTACGTACACCTGAGTATTGAAGTAAAAGAGATGCCATATGAAAGCTATAACTGAGCAAATGGGAATAGAAATGTAAATAGAGTTTGTTGTCATAGTTTCCCTCTGGAACATGGAAATTTCATTTTTGAGAGACATCCAAATCTGCAATACCTGGGGATGCCTGAGGCAAGCCATGATAATTAATTTTTTTCATTATTATTATTATTATTATTATTATTGTGAGGATATAACTATAAAATGCAGGATTCACAAGGCAGAAATCTGTGCATAATTAAACAAAGAGGAAGGAAATCAGAGCCTGTTTTGAGCTCAATGGGCAGATGGTTTAGGCTTCAAAAACTTTCATAAATGAACTTGTAAGAGAGGAGCTCTGAAGGAATTTTATCAAACATTTTATGGTGGTCCCTTGAGATATATTTATTATTGTTTTGGTGCTTTACAGCCTTGGAAATATGCATAGTTCTCAACAGGAAATATTTGCATCATAGCCTCTCTATTCTAAACTTGTCCAGGATGGACCAAATGTTTTTAATGTGAAAATGAAATAAGAATATTTTCCCACAGTGGTGAAGTTCAAAGAAACTGACCAAGTTCTAAACTACTGTATAATTATTTTTTAGAGTGATGGTGCTTAGAATAAGTTTATCCAAAACATGTCATTTCTGTACTCATATAGCTAAAGATTGTTTATTTTGAAAAAATTTGCTTTACCACCAATTAAAATTTACTTAAAATATAATTAGAATGTGAGAAAGGAAGATGCTGTTGCAACAAAAGAAAAAAGTCAGTTTTGGATGCTACAGCAGCTTTACCTATTCAAGTTTATTTCCATTTATTCTGTATGATTAAGGTATTAGAACAACAGAATCCATTGACTGGATTCATTTGTCCATACTCAAGGGATGAGTGTGGGTTGTTGAACTATGGGTTGCTCCTGAAACATGGGCTGTCACTGAAATGTTGGGTTATTGTCTTGTGTAGACCCACCAAACCATGAAGAGAGCCCAGGATCTGTTGTTGGGTTGTGAACTGTGGCTAACAAACCATGGTTTGTTAATGTGGCTGGCTGGGTTTAGGTAACACAGTAGTCCATGTTTCAGGAGCAGCCCACAATGCAACAACAACCCACACTCAACAGTTCTGGTGATGTAGCAGAACAGCAAAACTACAGGACAAGTGTTTTTATGGGACTATCTTTTATGGGACAGGTGTTATGGTTGGGTTTTGCTTTGCTTTCACGAAGATACTAGATTTCCCCTGCTCCAAATCCCACTGTGAAATGGATTTTAAAAACTGGAAGTAAAGCTGAATGCTGACATCATCTAAAGCAATTCTAAATGACTGTGAGTAAGAAATGTGGGTACAATGAAAGCCTCTAGGAAAGTGCTTTCATTTTTTCCACACTGTCTGCCATTCTCTCTCCCTCTCTCTCTCTCTCTTTGTCTCTCTCTCTCACACACACACACAACCTACTCTTATATTCATGCTAAAAATGGCCTTCCAAATGCATTTCTAATTATCCATGAGCCTTGAACCATTTACAAAAACATAAAGGAAAAAGCTTCACCTCATCTTCTTGAGGCGCTGATTTCAAATGCAAAAGCCCCACTCTAGATATTGCTGTTATTTTCCCCTTAACTGAGGGGAACTAGAACATACTTCCCACACCAGCTTTAAAGGAGAAGGGGGAGTATATAGAAAGTATGCTAATTTCTTTTTCCTGCTCAATATAGGGAGATATGGTCATGGAAAACCATACCACAGTCTATGAATTCATTTTTGTGGGATTCACTGACTCTTCAAAACTGCAGATCCCTCTCTTCATATTTTTCCTAGTGGTATATCTTATCACCCTGACTGGAAATCTTGGGATGGTCTTTTTAATCAGAGTTACCTCACAACTTCACACCCCAATGTACTTCTTCCTTAGCAACCTGTCCTTCGTAGACCTCTGCTACTCCACTGTTGTCACACCCAAGATGCTGATGGACCTGGTTGTGAGGAGAAAAACTATTTCATTGATCGGATGTGCTTTACAGATGTGGTTTTTTGGACTCTTTTTAGCCACTGAGTGTTTCCTCTTGGCATCAATGGCATACGACCGGTATGTGGCCATTGCTAATCCACTACTCTATACAATGATTATGTCACAAAACGTTTGTGCTGGACTGGTAATCATTCCATACCTTTTTGGAGTGGTGAATGCCGCAACACACACCACCTTATCTTTTCAACTAATTTTTTGTCACAGCAACATCATCAACCATTTCTTCTGTGACATCCCGGCAGTCATCTCTCTCTCCTGCTCAGATACTCAGCTCAACAATATGGTGCTTTTGGGGCTATCTTGTACCTTTGGTGTGCTGAGCACTTCTATCATCATCATCTCTTATATGTATATTCTCGCAGCCATTCTGAGAATCCGCTCCAAGGAGGGCAGGCGCAAGGCCTTCTCTACCTGCTCAACCCACCTCACAGTTGTGGCCATCTTTTACGGGGCTCTCGGCGTTATATACGTGCGTCCCAGCTCCAGCTCACTGGTAGGTGAAGACAAGTTGGTCTCTATGTTCTACACTGTTATTATCCCAATGCTGAACCCGTTAATCTATAGCCTGAGGAACAAAGAGGTGAAGGATGCACTGAAGAAATTGACTGGAAGGGCAGGGAAGCTTCCTATAGAATAGAAAGCAAATATGGGATTCAATTATTCCTGGCTGGAAGAGAAGCCATAAATCTCAGGCAACACAAAGAACAGAGCCTTTTATTTTTATACATACATATATATATATATATATATATATATATATCAAGAATATATCAATTCCAGAGAGCACAACACTGTGCAAGCTTTAAAAATAAAAGATGCTAAATTGGCCACATCTTTTTTATTGTTCATTTTATTGTTTTCCAGGTTAGGGCTTCAAGATTACAGTGATAAAAGTTAATCTACTTAACACTGAGCAGTCTAACAATCCTGAAATGAAGGAGTGCAAGGGATTGCCTACAGGAAAAATTTATCCTGCAGTTTGCTGAGGTTTCACATTCTGTCTACATCGTGGGAAGAAATGCCACTCCTTTAACATGATTTTTCTGCCTGGGGGTTAATTGTTGTGCCTTCCTATGTGTTTTATTAAACAACCACAAGGTGGAGCTGCAGGACAGAGCAATTTCCACCAAAAACAAAAACAAAAAACCCCTAGCAATTTTCTAGTGCTTAGCAGATGTTCCTCATTCTGAGAAAGACTGGAATGCACAGAAGACCTGAAGGATGACAATATCAGGAAAGGGTCCTCAAGCTCCCTGAGTGAGGGATGATGAAAGCACATTGAATGCTTTGTGCAGAGAAGCCCTAAGACCACACCGATTAAACCTCGGGGGGTACATTACAGGGGCTTAACCAAGGTTTGGCGCTCATCTTCAGAACTCAGGTGACCTTTTGACAATCAGTGACTGTGCACACCAATGCTATACTGGTTTTCTTACAAGGATCACTTCTGAGACAATACCTCTCAAGAGACAATTGCTCAGTAAAGTCATTAGTAGATCTCGCAGGTGCAGAAATCATGCATCCAAGAGATTTGACCTATCTCAAATAAAAAGGTATTTGTCAATGCAAACACTTTATTTTCAGGTTTTTTAAAGAAGAAATATAACTGGTGGCTTTGCTGTCAGTCAGGGATCCTTTGTTCAACACTTCCAGCACATAACGCCCATGGAGTACCTAGCTAGAAATCTCATATACAAATCCCAAGGTCCAGAGGAGTTCTCCTTAGATCAAGCGCAATTCCATCTCCACCGGGAAACCCTGAAATGGCACAGTGTTATCTGCCACGGTCGCCCAGAAGAAGAAAATTCCAGGAGGAGCAAACACTTTATCGTTGCCAGATGATTTAGAGATGCTCTGAAATCAAAACCAAGCTTGAGGGCAGCATGGATCAGGGCAGGGATGGGAAAGGGTGGAGCGCCCAGACTCCAAAGCATCCCATTCTCTCCCTTCCTTACAGCTCATCAATACACCGACCTGCCACAGCGGGACCGAGATCACACTGCTCCCAGTGCACAAGGAAGCCCACTAACATGGCAGTTCACTCCTCCTACACCTGGAGTGTAAGCTCTGCACACTTTAGTGGCACACAGTGCACACTGGTAATACACAGCCAACGGCTAGCTTCAGTCACATCTTATATTCCCCCTGATGACAGGAAGTGCATGAAACTCTGAAGACTAAAATGGTTCAGGATTATCAGGTCTAATATCAGTGCAGGACAGGCCTGGAAAAATGTCCCTACAGAAGAGAGGCCATCCTCCAAGGCAATAATTGGAGCAAGGAACGAATTACTTCCGGAGAACGAAGCACAGGAACTGACATTTAAAACAACTCATTCTTTATTCTCAGAGAAGGGCGGGCACACATGAATAAGGTGACAACGCAACTGGGGGCAAGGATCAGGTTTCCTTCTGTGGGTCAGATGATGCCAGCACTTACTGACACTGCCCAATTTTGCCATGTGCCGTGCAGAGGGATGGGTGGATTTCCATGCCTTTTAGCACAGAGAATGGGGCACTGCCATCCCTGGGGCAGAACAGCCATTCTCCCCAAAGCTGGCTGAGTCCCTTTGTCTTGAGCACTCTCCTTTCATTTGGGTGGATATGGTGTATCTTTAACTTCTTGGTATTTCCCTCTCTTTCTCTCAGTATGTAATGCTGCCACCAGGAATTTAATCCCAATTAACCTCTCCCTCAGTACTGTACCCAATCTACAAGGCTCCTTTATTGAACTATGTGGTCCTGAGGATGAGACACTGATTTTCCAACTGCCGGTGATGCTGAGTTAGCAATAAGCAAAATAGAACTTTATTTATACAAGAAGAGTTTTGGTTTCAATATGCTCAGTAACTTATTTCCTTAGAGAGTAGAACAATGTATAACAACTTCTAACTGAGGTAGAAGGTAGAAGTTTACAAATACTCCTCACACACAGATTTTCCTTTTTCTCCTGCACTCAGGTTTCTGGCAGCTTCTATCTCTCACATCCTTGTAATACTAGACAATATTGGGTTTTGACTCCCCCTAGTCACTAATATGTCCCCCAAGTATTCTACTTCCTTTGAAACTTAAATGCCTTTCACAGCACTCTGTGAGATTCTAATGGGAGGGCTGCCTCTTCAGGCACTGACTGACCAGAGCAGACTATCAACTGCTGACTGATAACTTTCTGTCTCCTCACACACTTCCAAGCTTTGCCCACACTCACGGTCACCAACCAATCAGCTCACTTCCCCCGCCCCCCGCTCTTCTGAAATTCAGCAACATTTAAAGGAACACACACACACAACACTTGAACAAACACTCACTGCCTGGCTTCACACAAGATGTGCATTTCCCACAGGGTGCAGCATGTGCCATGTGAAGTCACCTAGACAGCACAGGGGAGAGCAAATGCTCCTCAGCAGAAATCCTGGTTTCACATGCCACATGTTATTCCCATGGGATTAACCGCTGTGCCAGCACTGGGAAGGACTGCTCAAATGTCCCTTCCAGTGTTATCTGAGTGGCTTTGTGCAATGCACACAAGTTCCCCTGCAAACCGTCTGGTTCCCCCATTCATACTAGGTAATAATTGAAGCACTAGGATATGGGATACAGCAGCAGCGGAAGCAGATCAGAACATATAGGTGCTCAGGTACAGACTGTGGGCTCAGATTCAGGACCATGGAGAGCAATCTTGCCGCCGGCTGGCCGAGACAAGACACACCCGCACAGGCTAGAGCAGGGGTCCTCAAACTTTTTGAATAGGGGGCCAGTTGAAAGGCTGCGGAGACTGTCGCGGGCCAGTGAGGTGGGGGTGCCTGAGGGCGCAGGCTGGTGAGGTGCCGTCGGGTGCGTGCGAAGCGGCATCGGGCATGCGTGGGGGCGGCTCGCTTGCTCGAAGATCTCCCAGCAAGTCCAAAACCATCTCCGAGCAAGCGAGCGAGCCACCACCTCCCTGCCCCTGGTGTGAGGCAGCGGTGCGCGCATGCGTGTGGGAGGCAGGCGGCAGCTTGCTCGCTCAGAGACCATCAGATGGAAGGCCATGGCGGGCCAGATCCGTCCCACGGGCCACAGTTTGAGGACCCATGGGCTACAGCAATCAACAAGGTTGTATAAGCAGGCTTTGTGGGGGTTCTACTTCCTCAAGTGGGCTTTGTGGGGGTTCTACTTCCTTCCATCTTGCCTTTCAAATGACCAGTGCCCTTCCCTGCAAGGACCATCTTTCCTGGGGTGGTGAGGGGAGTGAGAAAGTAGTTGAAGGATGCCCCCTCCCCGGACCTCCTTGACCAAGCGTAGAGGACAGTGCGGCCTTCTGAGGATTGAGAGAGCACAGTGCAGGATCCAAGGTGGCAGCCCTGATTCTAGCTTGTCCTCAGGTTCATTGGTATTAGAGTCCTCCATCTCAGAGGGGTTTTGGTGCTGCACCATGACAGAAAGGGGCCGATCATGGCAGACATTGTGTAAACTTTCTGGAGTGCAGCACCTTAGAAGTAAAGGTGCAAGCAAAGGCCAGGGATGCCCTAATGTGGCCTTGCAAATACATATAGAGAAATACACCTTAATGAAGATCAGTGTTGTCTTGAGGTAGGAGTCTGATCCTATTTGCTGCTCCTGCCTGTGCTGCCTCTCAGCCATTCTGTTTCAAGGGGTAAAAAAATCAGATGCACACAAAGCCGTATTAAGGAATTGCTATATTTAACCATCTGTCTTGCTCCTAACACCCCAGGGCCTTGCTTCCAAGAAGAACAGAAACATTTCACAACTGTTCACTTGTTTGGTTGTTGCTGCACAATTTTGCTTCTCAAGACAAGGCATATAGAGAATTACATTTAGCACCTGAGCTTTCGGATTTTTCAGAGATGACATTGCACATTCCCAGAAGGAGCTCTTCCTTCCTTGCTTACAACCTCTCCAGAGACTCTCCAGAGCAGTTACAAGTTGCAAAGTTGCCACATCAAAGACTCTGTTCTCCATCTACAAGGACCCGTGTGGGGAAGCTTTTCAGAATAAAGAATGTCCCTATGCCCTGTACAATTCCTTCCCTTTCCCCTTCCTTTTTGCACTCAACATTCTGTGGCCGCTGGGCTCTCGCAGTCCACACGGGGCTGATGCTGGGATCTTGTGCTGATGCCTTCCTCCCGCTTCTCGGTGCCCCTGTTTAGGATCCACGCCTATCAGCATTTTCCACCTGTGTTCACTATTAGAAGGAGTGATGATATGGAAATGTGAACATCTTGAGAGTCCTAACACCCCAGGGCCTTGGGTGCTTGACCAAGCTTGCTTTTCTTACCATGGGTTGGGGAAAAGGGAGGCAAGGATCACATCGTGACAGAAAGCCATATGTCTCTTAGGCTTGTGAAAGATTCAAAAGTTTTCATTATGATAAAGAGAACCCTTTATGTCATAATCATGCTTGCTTGATTATTCTGGGGTTACAATAGGGGTCTGTGCCATAAAGATGTAAAAAGCGTGCTTCTCAACCTCAAGTGCGCACACCAGATAGGCCTGATGGGCAGCAACTTTTCAGCACGCATCCACTGCATGCTTGGGGACAGCCGCCTGCCCTGGCAGCCTCATTAAGAGAGACACAGCTCAGAGTGGCTTGATGCTTATTTTACATATGCTTTCCTACTTTCTTTACAGTCCCAAAAAGCATCTCAAAGGAAAATCGCACCGTGGTGCCTGAGTTCATCCTTCTGCGGCTCACTAGCTCCCCAGAGCTTTGCCTCCAATGTGTCATATTCTTCCCAATGGTGTGCCTCATCACCCTTGTGGGAAATCTTGCGATGATCCTGTTAATTAATATTGGTGCCCAATTTCACACCCCCACGTGCTTCTTTCCCAGCAGCTTTTCCTTTGCTGACTTTTGCTGTGCTTTGGTTGTCACCACTAAGATGCGGGTGGATTTGTGGGAACAGCAAAACTATTTCCTTGACTTGGGATGCAGCAGAGTGGCTTTCTGGTGTCTTTGTTGCCACAATGGCACGTTTCCCTTTGATGACGTATGATCATCATGTAGCTATTTCCAAGACTCTTCTCAATATATTAAGTACAGAAAAGTTTGTGACCAGCTAAAAGCTGGAACATACCTTGTTGTTGAACTCACCAGTGCCACCACACACACAAGTTTAAGTTCCCAGTTAACCTTCTGCAAGTTCACAATCAGCCGTTTCTTCTGTGACGTCACTCTCCTGTTCTGACATGGAATTCAACAGGATTGTGCTTTTTGGTCTCCTCTGCACCTGGCATTTTCATCAGGAATATTTTTACGATGTCCACTACCTTCATCTTTGCTGCTGTCCCGAGTATACACTCCCATGAGGGAAGGGGAAGGTTTTCTCCACAAGCTCCTCCCACTTCACGGCTGTTACTGTTTGCTTTGGGACTCTCTTTTTTATATTCAGTCAATGCAGTTTTGAATCTTTCATAGACGAAGGCAAGACAGTCCACATACTCTACACTGTGGTGATTCCCATGCTGAGTCCCTTGATTTACAGCCTGAAAAATAGGGAAGAGAGTGATCAGGGATATACAGTCATTGTTTCTGGCAGGAAAAGGGGAAATACCTTTTCCAACTTTTTGTATTTGAGGTATTCCCTGCACACTCTCTGTATGCATAGATTATGGCTATGTATAGATCAAGTTCTAAAAATAATTTTGCAAACATTTGGAAAGCTGTTTATTTCCTCCATGTTTAACATTAAAGGAGGAAAGGCAGGAGATGTGGAGAGAAGTGCTATGAGATCCTCCTGAGCATAAACGAAGTTGTGTCCTGAAAAGCAAAGCACAGCATCACAAGCATGACCAGACAACAGCCTCCACCAGCCAACCATGGGTGACCCTAACTCGGGCAATGCTAGTGCAGAGGAGACTCTAATTAGAGGGACATTGCAAATAGAGAACTCCAAGCACGAACCATCACAAGGCCTCGTGCTGCAGTTCAGTCTTCGTTTCCTTAACAGATTTTCTGCAGTAAGAGAAAGGATGGAAAACACATGGAGGAAATACAGGAGAGTTGTGGGTGGGAGACTTCCTGTGACTGGAGCGTCTGGACTTTCTCTGAATGAAGGAAGGCAATGCACAATGGAAGCCTCATCTTGCACTGCCTCCCTGGAAAAGGGCTTCCGGCAAATAATGCTGACATGGAGCAAGCTGGGACATCAAACATAAGAAAGGGGATAAAGTGTTTACATGGTTCGTGTCTAAATCATGTGTAGCACTCGCATAGATTCATGGGTCATGGGGCTATTGGTCCAGGAGGGGGTTCTTTGAAAAGCCAATCCTTGCCTGCCACTTCTCTCCCAAAACCACCTCTGAGACCCAACTGAGATGATACCGGTGTTACTTGGTTTGCCCGTGCATGGATACTCCTGGTGGGGCAGTGGGTGACCTCACGCATGGAGGCACTTTCCGGATTCACTTGTTGTTTTCTAGCTGGGACGGGGCGGTTGCACTGATGGGTGGGGCCACGAATAGGAGAGGGACTCTCAAATGAGCATGTAGGCTCCTGCCCAGTCTCAAAGATTGCTTGAATGGTTTCTCATTTCAAGTACCCATCCCAGTGGCAGCCAAAGAGATTCAGGCAGGAACATGTTGGAGGTGATCTTTAACCCCATGCCTTGCTCTTTGCAGAGAGGTAAACTGCTGGTTTGCGAGGATAGGAATTTGCAAAAGGAAAGCACGAGGTCAATACCAATCAGGGACATGTTGGGAGGGAAAGCCTAAAGATTCCTCCACCCCGGCTTACCCACCACACAATCATGTTAAAGAACAGTCAATGGTTTGTTGGATGAATTCAGGTTTCCAGGGTCTGATAAACTCCATCCTAGAGTGATAAAGGAACTGGCAGAAATCCTCTGAGAACCACTCTGTATTTTCTTTGAGAAAGCACTGAAGGCAGGGGAAGTGCCAGACAACTGGAGCAAGGCCTTCAAGAAAGGAAAAAAGAAGAACCTGGGAACTACAGAGCGGTCAGTCTGACATCAATCCCTGAGAAAATTCTGGAGCAGATTGGAAAGCAGTCAGTCTGCAAACACCTTGAAAGCAATGCAGTGATTACTAGAAGCCAACATGGATTTCTAAAGAGGAAATCCTGCCAAATTAAGCTGATTTCATGTTTGATTGGGTAACCTCATACGCAGAACCTCAACCTTTGACTGGGTGTAGAAATGCTGTAGACATAATCCATCTTGACTTTTAGCAACACTTTTGACAAAGTGCCCCATGATATCCTGCTTAGCAAACTAGCAAAAAGTAGGCTACATGGAGCAACTATCAGGTGGATTCAGAGTTTCCTACAGAATCAGACTCAAAGCGAGCTCATCAATGGCACTGTCTCAAACTGGGGAAAGATAACAAGTGCAGCAGGAGCAGTCCTGGGCCCAGTGCTCTTCATTTTCATCAATGTCTTGGGTGAGGAAGTGCAGGGAGTGATTATTAAATTTTCAATTTGCACAAAACTAGATGGAATAGCTAATATCCTGGAAGACAGAAATAAGATTCAAGGTTATCTTGATAAGTTGGAACATGGGCTGAAAACAACAAAATGAAATCCAATCAGAGCAAATGGCAAGTTCTGCACTGAGGAAAAAGAAACCAAATGCATTGTTACAAGATGGGGAATACTTGGCTTGCTATACTGCAAGTGAGAAGGATCCTGGAATTGCTGCAGATCACAAGCTGATTTATGAGTCCACAATGTGATGGAGCTGCAAAAAGGACAAATGCTGTTTGAGGCTGCATTGATGGAAGTGTCACTTCCAAATCCTGGGAAGTACTGGTTCTCCTTTACCCAGCACTGGTTAGGCCTCATCTGAGGTACTATGTCCAGTTCTGCTTGCTTCAAGAAAGGTGCACAAAAGCTGGAAAGGGTTCAAAGGAGGGCAGCAAGGATGATCCGGGGACTGGAAACAAAGCCATATCAGGACAGACAGAAAGAAATGGGAATGTTTATCTTTGAGGCGAGAAGACTGAGGGGAGATATGGTAGCACTCAACAAGCACTTGAAAGGCTGCCACAAAAAGTAAGGGCAGAATCTCTTCTTGGTCATCCCAGAGTGCAGGACATGGAATAATGTGTACCAGTTACAAGAAGCCAGATTCAGGCTAGATATCAGGAAGTTTCCTGACAGTCAGAGCAGCATGACAACGGAACTAATTTCCCTGAGAGGTTGTGGGCTCTCCCATACTAGAGGCATGCAAGATGCAACTGGACAGCCACCTGAGAGGGATGGCTTAACGTGGAGTCCTGCACCAAGCAGAGGGTTGCACCCAATGGCCTTCTGGCCCCTTCCAACTCTTTGATTCTATGTACAAAGGATAGGCAACGCATGAGGGAAATACCACATCCAAATTGGCCCTAAACCTCTTTTCTGCCACTAAAATTTTGAGACCCAGTCTGGTATAGTGATGTTGGACTGGGACTTGGGAGATCTGGGTTCTAGTCCCCACTCAGCCACGAAGCATATACCATTACTTTGGACCAGTCATATGCTGGCAACCTAACCTACTTCACGGGGTTATTTTTGTGAGGATAAAAATGGAATGGAAGAGAATTTGCAAGCCACCCTCGGTTCCTCACAAGAGGGAAAAAAGGCTGCTATAGAAATGCAATGTAATAATAAGGCAAACATGCAGAATCCTGTGGGAAAGGGGGCTTGGGTGATAGGCTATAGCTTTTTATTTCTTGTCTATAAAATTATATTTAAATAGTTAAGCAGAAAAAGGCAAAAATTGCAGGGCGTATTTAAACAGATGGAAAAATAATTGGTTAATGAAAAATTCAAGCTAGTTAAAGGAGCATCCGACTTCAAGAGAGCATTCCGCTTCAGTGTTGCTCTTCAGACTTATGGGAACTGAAATTTCTCTAGCATAAAATACCTGAAGAGGCTGGCAGGAGCAGGTGGTGGGTAAGAGAGCTTTAGGCATTGGCTCCCAACATCGGCCTGCGAAGTAGTTCTAAAATCTCCATCAGAAAAATGCTAAATGCTGCTTTGGGACAAGGTCACTGGGCCCACTGTGCTTTGCCCTGCACGGATTGCTGCTTCCTGTCTCTTTTTCCTCAAAATAAGAACAAACATTCACAAAGTCACCTTAACATTCTGGACTCAGTAAAGGCTGTTCGAGGTGAGTGATCAAATGCTGAAGAGGAAGAAAAGCAACAACAGTGTTTGCATTAATCACAGATGAACATTATCACGCCAAACACCTTGTCATCGGCTTCCAAACCATCCTACCATTTGCACTATAGCAGAATCAGTCACTGCCGTATAATTACACCCCAAAGAACAGCTTGTACATTCTCCCCTAGGGCTTTATGTGCAAACATTATAGATACTTGGCAAGATTTGCAGCTACTTTCCTGGAATCCTACACTCTGCTCCGTGAGATTTATTTATATGATCAGGTGCACCAAAGTACTTTTAGAGGTTGTTGATTTCAGGCTGCTGCTGTTCATCAACAACTCTTGGTTACACAAGCAGGGAACTGACAGATGTTTTGCAAGGCCACAAGCTGCCCATCTCTGACCTAAGTAACATACACTTTGACCCTGAAACCAAGAGTGGAGAAGTTCACAGCCACATGCTTTGGCCCATTTGGATGAAGTCTTGCAGGCAAACTGAAATTATTTATTCATTTATCCAAAATAGCTTCAAATCATTCTTCATCCAATAGGTACTCGTACCAGGGCAGTATACAAAGGACATGTCCAAAACAAGCATACCAAAATTAAATACAGTAATATAATTTTAAACCCTAATCCAGCAAAACAGATGTCAAAACAGTTAGCAGTCAACACTTCAATGCCTGGGTGAACCAAAAGGGTTCAATGTGGTGCAGAGTTGGTGGCAGCCATAACTCTATGGGGTTTTCCCCAGAATTATCCTCCATTTATCCTCAAATGGTTTGATATTCTTTGGAGAGCAGTTAAAGAGGCCTTGGAGCGTGGGGTCCCCCAGACGCTGCCCTGTGACTCACATCAACCCATGTGAGCAACGATGGGTGATGGTATAGATGAGGTCCAGCAACAGACTCGTTCTGCGTCCAGGGTATTAGTGACCTTGAAAGGTGCTTTCTTCCTTGAAAAGGGCAGGAAATGAAAAAGTTATTATTTATTGCAGCCAAAGCACCTTCATATGAAAACATTCTTTTTCAAAACAATTAGGGTCCTTGCACAGTGGAAGAAAGATAATTGCAACTCATCTCCTGACAGTGCAAGTGTCGTCTCAAAGCTCCAGGCTAAAAAAGCTCAGAAGAATATTAAGGTGATTGTCAGTGCAGTGATAGAGGAGATGCCGAGAAATTCTCACCTGGAGGACGCGATGTGCAATCCTGTAAATGTCTACTCAGAAGTAATCCCTGTTAGATTCAATGGGACTTACTTCCATGTCAGTGTGTGTAATATTGTAGCCTGAAGCATCTGAAAAATGCACCAGCGAGACTGAAGAAAGACCGCATTGGGGGAAGGAGAAATAAACAGAATATTCCATCCCATGGTGTTAAAGAGGTTGGAGTGTTTATGGGGAAAGATTTCCAGAAAAAAAAGTTAAAGAGGCAAGAGAGTTACTAAGACATAGGGCTATGGGA